>QGOB01002340.1:0-24921 GCA_003313055.1 Termitomyces sp. MG145 | reverse complement strand
CTGGACCTGCTCCAGGAGGCAATGGTCCTCCACCCAGCAGAGGACCCCCAGACAGCGGACCCACAGGCACATGGGGCCCAGCTATGAATGCCTTCCCCCCCAACAACCTGGCGGCAACAACTTCTACTATTATTACAACACCGGTCCCACACAGAATCAAAACACTCTGGATGACACTCACAATGCCTTCTCACACAGTGCCTCACCATGTTCCAGGAAAAACTGGTCACCTTCCAGCGCAAGACCTCCAGGGTCACATTCGCAGCATCATACCTCCAGGGCATTGCCTATGATCACTACACCACCCTGCTAAGGTACAACTCCACCAACCCCGTCCTCTCCAACTGGCAGGCCTTTGTCCAGGAGTTCTCTGGCAAGTTTGGTGTCTACAATACTGTGGCAGAAGCAGAGGAGACACTCATCAACCTCTGGATGCACTCGTAGGAATGCTTCACCAGTTTCATTGTCCGGTTCAAGCGGAAAGCCTACAAAGCAGGCTGGAACTACAATGCCCTCCAGTTTGCCCTCTGCCACACCCTACTCCAATGCATCAAGGACATCCTCCACATTGCCCCCAAACAGACTAACGGATACAAGGCACTTGTCACTCAAGTCGACCAACAATAATTGGGAAGACCGGAGCGAGACCGCAACCCCCCGGAACAGCTGGAACTCCACAAACAACCCTTCCTAGCAACCCCGGGGGACACATGCAGGATTGCCTGCTGGTGCCACTCCTGCCCCTTGCCCCGACCCAGGCCGGGGACCCTTTGGACCAACTCAAACCACTAGTCCCCACCCCCCCCACTCAGCTCAACGCCGCCACCCTCGACAAAGCTCCAAAAACCCCCTCCAATGAACCTGACTTCCCCATCAACCCCACAGACACCTCTGGTAACGAGGAGTCTCTGCAGGCCAATTGGGTCCAGAACTCCAGCCAACCCTGGATTGACATGCCCAACAACATGCAGGAGTACCAGCGCAAGGAAGGTTCATGCATCCTCTGTGGTGAGCAGGGGCACTTCATCAATGACTGCCCCAAACACCATACTATGGGCCACACAGTCTGGACCATTGATGGTGAAGACTGTGACTACCAGTTTACAGAAAACGAGCCAGCAGTTTAGATCTGGAAGATGCACTAAATCACAAATCAGACCCCGACATCTTCCCCACCCTGGCTTCCTACCTCCACGCAATGGCTTTAGCCCTGGACACCCCCATGGCTTACCTCTCCTTGCAATGCTGACAGACCCTCCTCATCAGTACCTCCCTTGATGCCTCCCCTGCCCACGTCAACACTCTCATCGACAGCGGCGCCACCAATAACTTTGTCAATGAGTCTCTGGCTTTGTCAACCCCCCACCCTCTCCAGCGCTTACCCATCCCTATCCTCCTTAGACTCTTCAACAGCAGTATCACATCCTCCAGAGCCATCACCCACTCCATACAGCTACCCATCACATCTACCAACAGCCAGTGGCAGGAAGTCTGGTTCCTCATAACCAGGCTCCAAGCCACTGCCCCCCTCATCCTGGGACTCCCCTGGCTCTGCACAACCAACCCCCAAATTGACTGGCAGAACCTCACGCTCTGTCCCCGCTGGCAACCCACGCCTGCCCTGGAACTCATTCCCCTTCACGTTACCCTGGGTGTAGTTACCCTAGAGCACCCCATGCACCTGCCAACGACACCCTTGCAGCTCCACTTGACCTCTGCCTGATCCTTTATCATCAATGCACAATTAGGCAGCCTTTCCAAAGTGTTACCCACCCTCATCAATAGCAGGGCCACCAGTATGTTTGTTAGCAAGCAATTATGGCTGACCCCCAGCCCACTTGGGAAGCCTTTGGAACTCCAACTCTTTGACGGGAATGTTGCCACCTCTGGACCCATCACCCACTTCCACTCCAACACTCTCCTCCTTGAAAATGGCCTCCAGTTCCCTGTGAATCTCTTGGTCACCTCTCTTCCAGAGTCAACCCCAATTGTCCTTAGGCTACCCTGGTTACGTGACATCAACCCCGACATCAACTGGGAGGACCTCACAATGACCTTCCCAGGGCCTGATGCCAGCTTGGCCACTGCCATTCATCTCAAACTCCATACCATAGATGATCCAACAACACTGGAGACCCCCATGACCCCAAAAAACAACTCTGGACCACCCTGGACTCCAACCCCATGCCCAATCCCTCCCTTTCCCCCCAACATCCTCTGAAACCAGTACAAAGGTCCCTCCTACCCTGCTCTGGGCCTCAAAACACCCACTCCACTGACCCCCAGCAACATGCCTGAGAAACCTCTTGGCCCCGCCAACCTGGACATCAAAATCATAGTCCCGGAACCCTTTGCGCACATCCTGTGGGATGGCACCCCAGCCTTCCAGCTTCATATATCTCCAGCCCTGCCCAAAGAGCACCTCCGCGCTGAGGACACCCCCACCAAACCCAAAACAGAGGAACAAATCTTATGCAAAGTAGTTCCCCCTGAATATCATGAGTTTGCCGACGTCTTCTCTGAGGGGAGCGCCAAGGAACTCCCCTCCCACCGATCATACGACCATACAATTGACCTCAAGGAAGGTACCACACCTCCGTTTGGTAAGGTCTACAATATGTCCGAAGTAGAGCTCTGCGCTCTCAAGGATTACCTTGACAAAATGCTCGGCAAAGGATTCATCTGGCCCTCAAACTCTGCTGCCAGAGCACCCATACTATTTGCAAAGACAAAGGATGGCTCCCTCCAATTCTGCGTTGACTACTGGGGACTCAATAAAGTCACTAAAAAGAGCCAGTATCCTCTTCCCCTCATTGGTGACTTGGTTGATCGTCTCTGCAGTGCCAAGATCTACACCAAAATAGATCTCCAATCCAATTACAACAATGTGCACATAGCCCTGGGACATGGATGGAAAACTGCCTTCCGCACCTGCTACAGACTCTTCGAGTATCTTGTCATGCCCTTTGGAATGACCAACTCCCCCGCCACCTTCCAGTACTTCATGAACAACATCTTCCACAACATGAGCCTTTGTAATTGTGTCCCTCAATGACATCCTCATCTACTCAGACTCCCTTGACAACCACCGGAAGCATGTGTGCCAAGTCCTGGAACGCCTCTGGGAGTACCACCTCCATGCCAAACCAGAGAAGTGCACCTTCCACGTTGTGGAGGTAGAGTATCTCAGTGTGATAGTCTCCCCGGATGGTGTATGCATGGACCTGGTCAAGATCCAAGCCCTCCTCAACTGGCTGCTGCCCCGGAACATCAAGGAGGTACAGTCCTTCCTGGGTTTTGCTAACTTCTACCGCCAGTTCATAGATAACTACTCCGGCATCACAAAACCCTTCAACTGGCGCACCTGGAAGGACACTCCATGGAATTGGGACAGCAAGTGCCAGAGCATATTTGAACTCCTCAAGTCTGTCTTCACCTCTGCCCTGATCCTCCAACACTACAACCCCTCCATTGTCTTGGAATGCAACGCTTCCAATTACGCCATCACCAGCATCCTCTTGCAGATGGACCCCAGCAGCAGCAAGCTATGCCCTGTCATCTTCTACACACGCTCAATGATCCCGGCAGAGCTCAACTACAACATCTATGACAAGGAGCTGCTTGCCATAGTCAAAGCCTTCAAGCAATGGCAGGCCTACCTCAAAGGAGCACCCCACTGCATCCAAGTCTACTCTGACCACAACAACCTTCAATATTTCACGACCACAAAACAACTCAGCCACTGCCAAGCCCGCTGGTTGGAAACCCTCTTAGAGTATGACTTCACCATCCACTACTGCCCCGGCCGCCTCGGAGCCAAACCTGATGCCATCACCCAATGACCAGATGTCTACCCAAAGAAGTCATTTCAGCGCGCGAGTCTTTTTCGAGAAGGTGAAAAAGATGGGTACTGAGCAAGTTGAGTTAACCCTTATCCTGAGGTGAGAATAGGATGTCATTCTTGAGGGGACATTTTACCGAGTTGGCCCAAATCTTAGCCTTCGCTCGAAACAACAGCAGAATGCTTCCTGAGATGCTTGAGCCGATGGAATTTCATGCTGTCGAGACAAAGACAAACACTACAGACATTGTATATTGGAAAGAATTCAATTTCTCTGGTTTTCTTAAAGCAATAACTCGATTTACGACATTGCACAACTTGATTACACCGACAGTCGGCGAGTGTCTCAAATGCAACTTCTGCATATTTAGATGTTAAAGGCAGCGATCGCAGTGGACAACGCGGCATCGATTAAAGATTGGAGTTCCTGAGCAGCTGGAACGACGTCCGCCTATTCTGTATCAGTTTTCCGTGCGAAGACGATCCAATGAATGACGTACCGGGATGCAGGCAATGAACGCAGCCCCCAAAGCGTCTGCGTCCTGACTCAGATTTGCAATGTCCTTTTGGATATGGTTAAGGACGCTGTTTGCGAGAGGAAGAGCTAGGAAGGCAGTCTTGCGTGCGATAGCATGCTGCAAGCACTGCTGGGCACCAAGAAACAGAGCCCGAAAGTCAGCGAGAATAGCATGCGCGTCGCTATCGGATACTGGACAAGAGACATCCTTGAGCCAAAGAGCAATCAGAATATGAAGGGACTAAGTGGAGCTCGATAAAACTACTGACTTTAACATCATTTGTAGTAGTGACAAGGGCAATACCAAGATCGCGGGTAGCGTCATGAATGGCCTATATCGAGAACATGTAGTTGTAAGGGGTGCAATATGTGGTCATAAGAAAAGCATACCAGAGCCTGTTTGAGGTTTCCGCCAGAGGTAGGGAAAGCATCGATATTGGTAAAGAGGGTGAATAAAGCGGGCGCAATGTTGTTCTTAAAGTTGTTCTGAACTTGTACGATGGAACTCTGAGCAAATGAGGGAACGGAAAGGGAGACAAGAATGAGGAGACCCTTGAAATGCATAGTGAGCTGAATCGAGAACTTTGTGCCGATTCACGAGAATTCTACACCATTTTATATCAAGTCACGGAGGTTTGATCAATTATACATCGCTCTAACATCCTAGATGTTTCCTTGTAATGGAAGTCATTCTTTATGGTTAGGAAAAGTGTTTCGATCACCACAAGGGCAAATGACAGGATTGTTCTGTCACAGACTCTCAGGAGGGTGGAATGGAAGGAGTGAGAGACGCTATAACTGTTGGAACCCAAACAGGATAGCAGCAAGACAAACGATATGACCTAGACAATAACACGCATAAGTATAAATCCTCAGTAACGTGTATACGTGACTATATTGACTGTACCTAGACAATAACACGCGTAAGTACGTAGTCAGTGTGTTGAGTATGGTAGGTAGGTAACTAGTGACGCACCCTCAGTAACGTGTATACGTGACTGAGGGTGCTCTATGCATGAGTCCGTTAATATATGTACTCTTGATACAAAGGAATAGGTGGCCCTCCCTGGCCCTGGCGTCGTGGCCGTGGCACTTCATTACATCATCACGTCTGGCCACTGCAGCATCACATCCGACCACTCCAACACTCCTCCTTACCACGGACACGACTAAGTTCTCCTCCTCGCGTGTGGGTCATGGCGCGTTACGTTATTCCCAGCATCTCGCGTAGTCTGACGAATAGTGCCTTCGGTAGAGCTTTGGTGAACATGTCGGCGATGTTGTCTCGAGTGTGGACGTATTTAATGACTATCTCTCCTGTCTGAGCTCGTTCGCAAATAAAGTGGTATTTTATGTCGAAGTGTTTTACTCTGGAGTGTGCCGTCGGGTCTTCTGAGAGCGTGATCGCAGCCTTGTTATCACCTCACTGACCACGATATTGCCCCTGATCCTAATGACCATGCATAACCACTCGTACGCCTCCTCGTATCCAAGCAACTCGCCCAGTCCGCATCAGTGAACCCCCTCAGCACTATGGATTCCCCTCCCAGTCGTAATTTCATATCTTTTGTCCCTTTTAGGTATCTCACCAGTCAAATTCCTGCGTTCCAATGGGATCTGTCAAAGTTATCCAGGTATTGAGACAACTGTTGCATGGCAAATGCAACATTGGGGTGTGTGGCTATGGCAATGTAGAGAATACACCGTGACTAGTGATCAATATAGTAGTTTTGCAATATTGTCTTTCTCCTCCTGTGTTTGGGTATCATGATTTGGTTGTTTCAGCTTGAGTCCAGGGTCCATTGGTAAGGATAATGGAAATGCCTCCATCTGTCCAAACTGTTGTATGATGCGCGTGATGAATGCCGTCTGTGAGAGCACCACCATTTTGTTTTCGCGATCCCATTCTACAGAAACACCTATGATATGTCTTGGAGTACCAAGGTCAGATATGGTCCAGACTTTTCGCTTTTGATCTTTTAACCGTTCGTTTTTGCCTCTTGAGCTTGCAATGGACAGGAAGTCATCAACATGGACTGTGGCAATTATGATTCCAGTTGAGGACTTTCTGTGGTAGATGCATGATTTGCAGGCCAAGTGTTTGAACCCCCATGACACCATCCTCTCATTCAGCATCTGATTTCAAATCCTGCCTGCCTGCTTCATTCCATACAACCCTTTGAGTAGTTTGCACACCCATCCTTCCTTCCCTGGCTCTTCAAAACCCTCTGGTTGTTCCATATACTGCATTTCATTTTCCGGGAGCACACTGTAGAGGAACACGGTCTTTATGTCAATTTGGGTGGCATCCCATCCCTCTGTTGCTGCGATGTGTAGAAGTACAGTAGACCTGAAGCAAAGACAGATGCAGCTAGAATCAACAACACTCTAAAGGTTGAAACAGGCTGTGATGAACTCACTATAAAAGCTGACAAAGCCATTTATCCAGCATCTTCACCCTTCCTATAACAACTTTTGAAATACAGACTTGGGAACCATGGCTCATATGACACCACATTAAGAGTGGTTTTTGCCTAACACCTTTAAACCATGGAAGGTACTGATCTACCTTACAAACAACTTCACAATTTACTCGACAGGGAAAGGCTCAGTTGTGTTCAGACCATGGAGAAGGATAGGAATGGAAAGAGGCTCTGATACATTGTTATCTCCAAAGTCCTGTTTGTACTAGACTTGTCAAACAATTTACTCTCAATTACAACACTTTCTGTCCATTGTGGCTTTGATGTGACTTTTTGAGGATGCAAATTATTCTTTGTCCTACAGAAAGAATTGGTGTTCTCTGCCACCATTGACAAAATGCTAACATCCTACCTCAATGGGAAGACCCTCACCTTGTCCCCACTTGTTGTATGAATGCATCTTTTTTTGCTGCTGTATTAACAGTCCTAGACAGACCACTTCTTCATTGCTGGATGTTCCACTTCAGCAGAGACTGCCTTGCTCATTAAGAATGATCTGATTGAAGACCTTAAGATATCCTCCTTAACCTCTATGCCTAACATCTGTAAACCATGTATAGAAAGTAAACAGCACCAAGTGCTTTTTTGGCATATGTCAGATGAGGCCAAAGAGGTTCTCAACTGAATCTTTGGTCACTTCTGGTGCTGGAATCTCTCTTTGAGAGAAAAAAGGCCAACATTCCATTTCAAATAGGACTATTTCTTATAGGAAAAGGCTTTAAAGAATGAAGATGGTTTTTTTTTCTATGATGAAAAGTGGCAAAAGAAATGACATAACACATTTCTTGAGCCCCATTTTCATTGAAAATAGATTCTATTGCCAGTAGTGGGCAGTGTTCAAGGCCCTCCAGACAAATCAGCAATGGTGGACAACTTTTGTAGATAATAAATCATAGTGGATGCAAGCTTACAACATGCCTAGAAAGAGTGATCTTTTGCAGCCTGTAAAGTCTATAAAGCACAGGTGGAGAATCATACAGGTTAAAGGTTCAAGTGCATCCATGTCAATCAAGGTGGCAAATATACCTCTTAGGAGTTCAAAGACTATTGCAAGTTGGAGAGAATTTGCATTGAATATACTAAGGCCAACACACTATAACAGAATGATGTTACTGAATACATGAATAGAACCGTCCTCCAATGCAATAATCTCAATGCTTATTCAAGCCAACCTTCCACTGAGCTTCTGCAATCATCCCCTTAACACTTACTGACATGTCCATACTAGATGTCCTCTCTGCCCTCCCACACAATAAGACCTCATGTAAAGTGTATAAGAACTAAAAGTCTCATATTGGACATCATTTGTACTGCATATGTCCTTGTCTCAAAGAAGAAGAGGAAAACACTTCCAAGTCATTCAGTTTTGGGCATTTTGATTGGGTACCCTGACAAGCAAGTTGGCTGGAGATATATATTCCCAGTATTGAGAATATCATTGTGTCTTGAGATGTCATCTTTGACAAGACCCAGGTCTTTCCACATCCAAAGCAGCCCAACCACCACCACCAAGTGCATTCCAGGGCTCTTTGGTGTACAAACTCAATGGACCCAATTGTCAAACCTTTGCTGCAACCATGCTCACCCAGTATGGACAAGTATCTTGCAGGAGATGATGTCATGATGAGGAAATAATGGGAGAAGAGCAGGAATTAGTGAGAGTTTCTGACAATGCTACTGGAGCAGCAGATCTTGAACCTCTCCCTTAAATACCAGCACAGCAAACTACTTGAACACCATGCCCCTTGCATCCTCTTAGAGAACCTAGCAAGTGTTTTGTGCTTCTAGACACAAGACCCCAATAGCAAATATTATGACACTGTGCAATAGCAGACAAACTGCAAATCTCATATTGTTTGTGAACCTTCACCACCAACAGCCCCTTTTCCTCCAGAACCACCTCCAGATGACGAGCAACTTCTGTAGAATATCAATGTTGGAGCTGCCAACAAGCACAATGAACAGAAAGTTGACCTTGTCCTCAAAATTAAGTCGAATGAGGCTCTACTTCTTGCTGGTGGTACTTATATTAAACTAGGCATAGAATTTGGAGGTTTTGATGCTGTCTGCACAAATGCAGCATGTGCATATAAAGTTAGGGCCCATGACACAAACTCAAAATCTTATTGTGAAGCTATGGAAAGTGAGAATGCTGCTGAGTGATACAAGGCCATGTGTGAGGAGATGAACTCACTCAAGGCAAATGGTACATGGAGATCTGTCCACCTTCCCCCCTGGCCAGAAGGCAATTGGGTCATGCTGGGTCTTACACCTTTCCAGCAATGCCATTATTTGGTTTAAAGCATGTGTGGTGGCACAATGATCCAGCCAATGGCCAGGCATTGATTTTGATAAGACCTTTGTGCCAACTGCTGGATGGGCTGCAGTGAGGGCCATTCTCACCATGGCAGCTATGGAGGACATGCATCTGGAGTCTGTCAACTCATCTTCAGCATTCCTTCATAGGATTGTTGATGCTGAGCTCTACATGAAGTTCCCTGAGGGGTTCCCCAAGGTCTCTTCCCACATTGAGTGTAAGCTAGGTGAGGGAGATGCAATTGGTAAACTTGAAAAGGGTCTGTATGGGCATATGCATTATTATCTCTGTTCATGTGGATGACATGACACTCACATCAAGGTCATGGCTTGCCATCCTTGAAGCCATTGATGTCATTCACATTCTGTAAATTTTCTAGGCTGACAAGTGAACTTGGATTGAATGTGGCATCAATGAGTGTGCTTCTGGTATTAGGATGGATGATCTTTTCTATGCTGATGACTACTTTGAGACCATATTACAAGCAGGTTGAATCATTGGAGGTATCTGGTGAGAAGACCACTGATTATTAAATGCTTGAGGACAAGCAGAAGATGAGAGGAAATTAACAATTTGATTGTTTGTTCATTATAAGGCTTCTATTGAAGTAGAGTATTACCTGTGATTTATCCAATAATTGCTTGACAGATACTGATGTTCAAATATACTGCATTGAGACTATGGTAACTACACACGATGTGCGATGATGAATCTGGCTTTTTCCGTCTTGTCCGATGCAAGAATGGCAATACACTGCTGGCATTGATTTCGGATCAGCATCCTTGGTCAAATTCTGGTGTCTGTCCCTCTGGTCCGTGCGCATGACATTGCACTATATAAGCACGAGACCAACACGATTGCAAGTCATACTTACCTTGATGGCACAAGCCCCTTCAAGTACCCGGGTTTGTGGGCCGTGGAGACTCTCCATAGCACGGCGACCCTGTCCATACAGGGAGTGGCTGCGGCTTGTATGGGCTTCGGCTTATGCACCGTCTAAATATTTTCCTGTCCTGCTCCGGCCACTCTGGCTGGGCAGGCGCTTTTTTTTTTTCGCTCGTTGATCATCCTAACCCTAACCCTATTACAATGATAATAATAAGAAAACGATTGCGGGTCTCGTGTGAAAATATTTGCTGTTCATGAGGCGATATCCCAACTCACTGAGCCCCGCAGAGGACCCGCCTGCATTGCCGCGATCAACGTCTCCTTTAGCCCAGTTTCTCGCTAAACCGTCTAAATGGTTCTCTCGCAGCGCATCTCCGTCGATAACGACGACGACGACGACGACAGCCCCTGAAGCACCGCGTCCAAGCGTGAGTTCAACCAGGAAACACATAATCTCGCGTCCAACCGACCCCAGACCGATTCTTGAGTGCGTCTAACGAGTTTATTAGATCTAGTTGTTTGATTTATTATTATTATCAGTAGTAGTGGTAGTAGTAGCAACAGACCCGACGGTGATCTACGTCGCATTTCTCACAAAGCATGGTCGAAATCAGCCGACGACCTCGGTCACTTTTCGCCTCTTCACAGTTCATTCAAAGACAAAGTCGCCGAATACCGCAATCGCAGTAACAGCAGCAGCGGCGTCCCTCCGTCGCCCTTTCCTGACTTTCCTGCGCCACCTAGAACAAGAAATAGCGCCGTCTTCGTTGTTTCTGCGCCATCTGAGTCTCCTGCACCCACCCCAACTCCCAAACGCGCTTCTCAAATCGTGTATCATAGCGGTTTCGTCAACCAGTACGCACACGCACATACTAGCCCTCCGACGCCCTTATCTCTCGCCAAAAGCTGGAAAGCGTACAAGCTCGAGCTCAAAGGGTCCAAGCTGTACTTTTACAAGCCCCCAAGCGACCGCAGCGCGCGTGTCAAAGAGCTGTTTCTGACTGGATTCGAAAGGGACGCTGAGGAGGAAGAGGAGGGTGAGTGTTTTGAATCAAGTGAAAATGGGAGGGGAGAGGGACAAGGAACCGGACAAGTGAGAGGCGAGGCGAGGAAGAAGAAGAGAGTATATTGGGGACGTGGGACGCATCCTGATTTAGTGAGGTCCGACGACGACACAGTCGTCGAGCGCGGGACGTTCGAGGCGCTCGTGCACGAGGCGGTGTTTGGGACGCTGTTTCGTGCCGGGAAGCAATACGAATCATACGCATCTGCGATCCTTCTCTGCGTCCCGCTCCTCGTTGGCAAACATAGTTTCGAGGCAGAGCTCAAGAGATGTTGTGAGTACCTCGTCGACTGCGAGGACGAGGACGAACGATGCACAGCACGCGAAAGAGTGAGGTGGTTGGTGGGTACGTATTTGGAATTTCACGGCGAAGCCGCGCTCGAGCTCGAGCTCGAGGGGTGGTGCAAGACCCTCGATGTCCATCTTCATCTTGACGTAGCAACACCGAGTACCGACTCGCCAAACACGGACGTATTCTCTCCTCGACCCCGCGCAGCACCAGGGATGGGACAAGCGCTCGACGCAGCGCTCATCGGTCACCACCACCACCAACAACAAAAACCTACAATCCGACTCGTCTCATCATCATCATCACCGACGACCGTCTCTCCGCCCCCCGAACCTCTCACGCGCGACCTAATACTAAGTCTCGACACGCACATCGTCGCGCGCTCATTGATCGCATTCCAGCGCGGCGTCGTTGAGCGCGTGCGTGCGCTTGGCGGCGTGAGGGTTTTGTTGGGTGCAGCGCGGGGGTGGGGTCTGGACGATGAAGAGCAGCAGGAGGAGGACGAAGAGCGTGAGGTGGATGAGGTATTTGGGACCGGGGAGAGGTTGAATTGGCTTACGAGGGTCGTTATTATGCATGTTTTGGGCGTTAGCGTCTCTGCGGGCGCTCAGACTGTGGCGCACACACACTACCCGCACCAACACCAACAACACAATCAACAGGCTCTGGCGTTCCCCCGGAAATCTGAAGACCCCGCGCCGGCGCCCACGCACAAAGCACACGCGCACCCGCACGCGATATCGGCGTGGGCGCGGATAGGGGAGCTGTGTAGGCTCGCGGGGGATGAATGTACGTTCCGCGCGATCGAGGCGGGGCTTACGGCGAGGCCTGTGGCGAGGCTGGGGAGGGCGTGGAGGCGCGTGGAGAGGGGAGTTGGTGGGGTTGTGGAGGGGTGGGTTGGGGGTGCTGCTGTTGGTGCTGCTGCGACGAAGGGGAAGGGGAAGGAGAGAGTGTCGGTGTGGGGCGGGGATATGCGATGCAGAGCGAGAGAGGGGATGAGGGGTGCGTTGCGGGTGGTTCGGCGGGAGAGGGAGAGGGAGATTGAGATGAGGGCGTTGAGGGATGTGTGGGGTGTGTTTGAGGAGTGGAGGAGCGGGATGAAGGGGTGTGAGGGGGAAATGGAAGACGAAGACGGTGAGGTGAGGAGGATGGTGAGGGTTTGGAAAGGCGTGGTTGAGCGCGAGCGTGCGCGTTCGCGTGCGGACAGTGGATTTCGGCGGTATGTATTCTTCTTCTTCTTCTTCTTCTTTTTTCTTTTTGGTTGGACTTACCTTGCTGGGATATAGACTCGAGGACTTTATGCCCTTTTCATTCGCTGCCGAACCGCGCCGCAAAGGTCTCTTCGAGCCTCATTTTTGGTCTCGATCCACAGCAACAGCAACAGCGACAGCAACAGCAACAGCAACAGCGACAGGACAACAACAACAACAACAGCAACAACAGACGTCGCTTATCCCTCTTCTCTTCCCAGAACCCCTCCCAACCATATCTGTCATCGACCGCGAGAGTCTCCTACGCGGGCGCGTGCGCATGCGCGTGGACAGCGATGCGTCTTTGTGTACTTTGAACGTGGGCATGGATCCGCATCCGCATGGGAGCGGGAGTGGGAGTGGGTCGTCGAGTAACCTCGGATGGGGAGGGACGGTTATACCGGTTTATAATGGCGATTTGATGCTTGTTGTGCAGGCTGCACACGCCCAGACCCAGACTCAGACTCAGACGCCGGAGTCGAGGCCGCCGTCGTCTTTGCGCGTGGCGGCGTCGAGACCGCCGAGCGCGGTCTCGGTCTCGGTCTCGGGCTTGGGTGTGGGTTTGGGTTTGGGTTCGGGTGGGGAGAATGAGAGTGAGAATGAGAATGAGAGGGAGAGGGAGAAGACGCAGATTGGGATAGGGATCGGGATCGGACGGACGCCTTCGATTCGTGTCAAGCCTGGGTCGTCGCAGGGTCTAGAGAGGAAGACGAGCGTCGCGAGGAGGAACTCGATGCCTTCGATCACGCATCGGCAAAGCCAGAGTCAGAATCAGAGTTTTAATAATGATAGTAACGTTGATGTGGTGGTGGGGGGGGAGCCGTCGTCGCCGCCGCCGCCGCTTCGCGTGGTGGTGCAGGCTGGGACGCTCGTTACGCTCGTGGGGATCTTGGTGCATGGGTTGAGGAATGTGTCGGTGTCGGTGGCGGATGATAATGGAGAGATGAGTTTGAGAGAGGGGATGAGGAGGGAGTTGGTGGTTGAGAGGGTGGAGTATGCGAGGGTTTGGTGGAGTGTTTATAGGAGCTTTGTTAGTCCGCTTGCTTTTTTTGAGGTGAGTGGGGTCTTTTTGGGGAGAGGGTACGACGTCTCACCTTATTATGTTATTTTTTTTTTTTTGCTTTGCAGATGCTGAGGAAGTTGTATGTTACTCCGCAACTTGTGGGGTCGTCGCCGCCTGTTGGAGAGTATGTTCACGTGTTGAGTGCGCGGACTCAGGTGTTGGATACGATTAAGGAGTGGTTGACGGTTGGAGGAGGCGCACAGGACGTGTTGGATGATGTGCAGCTGTTCAATGCGCTGAAATCGTTCTTGGACACCTCGGCTTATCATGTAGTCCACGAGGCGAAGAGTTTCTTGGATCCTGTTGTTCAGCAGTGCAACACTCGGCTCTTGGAAGCGAGGGAGTCGCTCGTTGGTGCGTTTCGGTCCCAGACGAAGAGGCCGTTGGTGATGCGTGCTCCACCGATTCCGAGAGCATCGACGATAGTGGTCAATGGTGATGGTGCTCGTGCACGCACGCTTAATATGAGAGAGCCCCCGGATCTAGATCGTTCCAACGCCCAAGAGTTTGTGGATAATCTAGATGGGATGGCGTGTGCGGCGTTCAGTAATGTCACCGAAGAGGTGCGGGGTGATATCTTATATTATCAAGATTGATTTGTTTTGATCCCTAAAACCAACAAACAGGAATTGTTCATCACAGCTGATATACTGGAAGTTCAGTTCGCGGATCGTACGGCGTGGTTCTCGGTCAGAGAGCCGTCAACTGTTGAAGAGACTGTCGATATTCAAGATATTTACGGCCATATTCGAGATGTCGATCAATCACCGATGCTTATCTCTGAGATGGCGGCGCAGGACTCGTTGTATCGCTCGTTGCCTCCTGGCGTGCGCAGCTGCGTTCGCGCGTATGCGATTATACGCAAGTGGATCATAGCCAAGATCGTCGAGCCACGACTTGGGTTCCGCACTCGACAGGCACGGATGGAGCTTTTGCTCAGGGTCATCGAGGTTGCTCGGTGGCGCAATATCAGCTCTTCGAGTCCACCAGGTACCGCTCTTCTTCAGTCCATGTCCGTTTTCCAGCCTTGCGTCCGGTCGTTCGTCGAGTCGGTTACGACGTCTGCGATATTGAGCGTTGAGAGTAGATTATTTTGGAGGGCGTGGCAGAATGTTGCATTGAATCGTGGTGTGACGTGTGATTCGTTGGCTGCGTTGCTTTTGAGGCCAAGCGCGCAGTTGACGCCGACTCCGGAACCGTTGACACCGGATATGGGTTGGGTACTTGAGCGCATGTTGGAGGTGATTGCTGATCCGGATACGGTGCCATCTGTTTCGGAGGAAGGAAAGAATCTTGTCAATTTTGACAAGCGGAGGTATGGGGGCTCTGTTTTTTTTTTAAAAAAAAATCTGACAATGGAATATTGTATACAGACATCTTTGCAACCTTATTGCCAAAGCGCCGGCACTGCCTTCGCTTCAACGCCGCTACCAGCCTGATGAGCTGAACAGACGCGGTTTCGAACGGCTTAATAATGTAGAGCGGGAAGTGATCTCTTTGCAGTTTGACCATCGGGGTATCAAGGACGAAGCTATTCGCGAAGCGTCGCAGGTCCCCGCACCCTCCGGCCGGAAACTAGCGCGTCCCTTCCAGCGGATCGTGATCGCTCAGATAGAGAAGAACCGCCGGGATAAGAACTTGCGCGCTCGGTTGCAGAAGGAGAAGCTTCACGAACAATCACGGCAGGAAAAGCGCGACGATATGCTGAATCGCGCTATGCGCCCGCGGAAGTCCAGTCATCAGAAGCAGCATAGGAACAAGAAAAGCATGTCGGCGCTCTTTCATTTTATGCGTCCTATTTCTAGCGCGTTTGGCGCGGATTTGCCGCCGACGATCAAGAAGACGGCGGCGGAGCTGGACTTTGTGCCTTCTGGCAAGCCGTCGTTGGTGCTGGGTCTCGTGGATGCGCGCGTGGCGCAGTTTATTAATAATGAGAGGCCGTTCACGTTCCAGCTCGATACGGAGGATGGGGGACATTACTTGTTACAGGCTGTGAATAAGCGGGATATGATGAAGTGGATTGAGACGATCAGTAGGGTGGCGATGATGGCCGCAAAGCGCAGGCTCACGTACCTTGGGCCTAAACCACAGTTGGCGGATCATATTCATAGTCGTATCGTCCCGTCCCGCGATCCTAAGGCTGGTGATTATTTATTTTTTCTTGTATTCTCCGATTGTCCCTGTCATTAACGTGTGTCGGTTTTGTTATAGTGTTTGGTGTAGAGCTGGATTTTCTTCTCCAGAGAGAGGCGGGAAACGAGCCTGTGCAGTCTGGTGCTCTTCCGTTTGTTATCGAACAGTGCTTGTCGGAGGTCGAAGTGCGCGGTCTGAGCGAAGTTGGTATCTGTGAGTAGAATCCAAGTTCTCTCTGCTTTCCTCGAGCTTGGCTTATAGTATCGTTTAAGATCGCATTGCTGGTGCGGTGTCTGAGATCAATGCTCTCAAAGATGCTTTCAATAGAGGTTTGTTTTGTCCTTGTGGCCCATGATCTACTAAATGTTATCCTCAAGGTGAATTCCCTATCACGTCTGCTACTGATATACATGCGGTGTGCGACTTGGTCAAGACATGGTTCAGGGTCCTTCCTGAGCCTGTATTTCCATCTTCATCGTATCATGAAATTATTCAAGCTATACGTACGTGATTCGAATCATCGACCGTTTTCCGATTGTTCTGATTGGTGTAGAACTTAACAACTTGGAGAACCGCCTTGAAAAGATCAGAAACGTTGTTCAAGGACTACCTCGGGCCAACTTTGACCTGCTCAGACGCATCGCTGAGCACTTGGATAGAGTCACCGACTTTGAGGAACAAAACCACATGACAGCTGAAGCACTGGCTATTGTCTTTAGCCCCAACTTGTTGCGGGCACCGCAGAACGATCTTTCCACGATTCTTGCTAACATGGGCCACACTCATAAGCTCGTCAAAGCCCTGATTACGCATGTACGTTTGCCAGTATGTGACGACATGGGCTTCTTGTCCTGATCAGGTGTTTATTAGTTCCATGTGATCTTTGATGACATCGAGGCTGAGGAGGCAGATGTTCAGTCTGAATATGATTCCCCTATCCTCGAAGAGGACGAGGAGGACTACAACGAGACTGATTTGCATGGATCCCAGACCCTCGAGACGGAACAGGCTTCCTCTGAAACCGATTATTCTAAACATGATACCCATCCTTAATACCACTTTTCCACTTACCCGATTTCAAATATCCCGGACCTTGCATTTTTTTTTTCTTTTCTTTCCATGATTGACGATCGATGACGATTTGCATCCCCCTTTGTACTCCGTAGCATCTCCGTTCCTGGTCCCTTTTCTGTCTAAATTGGACTGTAGAATCGTACTCAATGTATTGTGGCTTGTACGTTTTCTTTCTCAAACTGAGCACCCTTAAAAAAATTTGACCGCATGTCACTTGATCCTTCACGGTGGCTGTGCAAGATATCAGTTTATGCAAGTTTACGCGTCTCGGGCTAGCCTGTTGTTGTCTTTCACCTTCATATCTCCTGCTTCCAATGTCACTTAAGGTCCCAAAGGCCAACAACATCCAACTATTCAAGGAGGGGTACAAGGTATCCTAGAAAACTAATGGGTGATACCAAGTCTGACGCTGCAGATAGCACCTATCCGGCCTCGAGGACGCAGTACTACGGAACATCCAAGCTGTATCAGAACTTTCTGACCTTGTGCGAACAAGTTTCGGTCCAAATGGCGCGTTTCTTTGGGTTTTTGGTGTATGTTGGGACTTATAATAGCGGTAGGCCGGAATAAACTCTTGATCAATCATCTTGGACGACTTTTTGTGACCTCGGATGCTGCAACGATTCTAAGGGAGATCGAAGTGGTGCATCCTGCAGCAAAGTTGCTGGTGACGGCATCGCAGGCCCAAGAAGCAGAAGTGCGTTACTTGGTCGCTTGCTTTGCTCGAGCGCGTCATGACACTACTGATTTTTCTTTCTCTCTCTTGTGCTAGATGGGCGATGCGACGAACTTTGTGCTCATTTTAGCAGGTGAACTACTGAAAAAAGCTGAACATTTGCTTGTCATGGGTCTCCATCCGAGTGAAATCACCAAGGGTTATGAGTTGGCGTGCACAAAGGCTCTTGCTGAGCTTGAGAGTGCGTTCGTGTCTTTCTTCACGCTTTATCCGTTCTCATGATCTCTACATAGACCTCTCGACATACAGCCTTCCCACACCCCTGACACGAACCACGCTCGCGTCCGCACTCAAGCCCGCAATCGCGTCAAAACAATATGGGAACGAAGACGCTTTGGCGTCACTTGTTGCGGAGGCTGCACTGTCCATCATGCCATCGAACCCGAAAAACTTCAACGTAGATAACGTCCGTGTTGTGAAGATTATGGGAGGAAACTTGTCAGCAAGCAAAGTTGTTCAGGGTATGGTCTTTGGCCGTGAGCCAGAAGGTGTGCATTCAAGCTCCTTTACCTTATCGTGACTTTGACACACATTGATTCGTGCCATTTTCAGGTCAAATTAAAAAAGTCATTCGCGCAAAAGTTGCTGTTTTCACCTCTGCACTCGACATTGCGCAGACCGAGACGAAAGGAACTGTGCTCATCAAGAATGCTGATGAGATGCTCAACTTCACCACTGGGGAAGAAAAACATCTTGAAAAGGTACGTCACTCCGTTCTTCAGTCTCGACTATTCACGTTGATGATTGCATGTAGATCTTCAAGGAGATCGCAGATTCAGGAGTCAAGGTGATTATTGCTGGCTCGACGATAGGCGAGCTAGCTCTTCATTACCTTGACCGTTTCGGTGTTGCTGTTCTACGCGTCCTTTCCAAGTTCGACCTGCGACGACTCTGCCGCGTCGTCAACGCTACACCACTCGCACGTATGGGAGCGCCAACGCCAGAGGAAGCCGGTTTTGTCGACGTCTTCGAGACGATCGAAATCGGTGGAGATCGTGTTACAGTCCTACGACAACTCGTTGCGGGTGATGCTGGATTTGACCCTACAACACAAGCTGACAAGACACGGACGGCGACAATTGTCCTTCGTGGCGCGACGGCGAACCACCTGGATGATCTCGAAAGGGCGATTGATGATGGCGTTAACGTCATTAAGAGTTTGTTGAAAGATGGGAGACTGGTGACTGGGGCGGGAGCGACGGAGGTGGAGCTTGCGAGACGTGTGGAAACGTACGGGAATGGACTCAAGGGTCTCGCACAGCATGCGGTGAAGCGATATGGTACTGCTTTGGAAGTTGTGCCTAGAACATTAGCAGAGAATGCGCTCGGTGGTGCGGAGGGTAACGAGGTACTCAGCCGTTTGTGGGCGAAGCATGAGCAGAAGGGTGGGGAGGCTTGGGGCGTTGATATCGAGGTAGGTTCTCCTGTGTTTCCTTTTTTGTGTTCACAGCTGACATTGCTTAGGCCGAAAGTGATGGAACACTACTCGCTAATGAGCACAAGATATATGACTCTCTCGCTGCGAAGTCGTGGGCTGTCAAACTCGCAACAGAGGCTGCGATCTCGGTGCTCAGCGTAGATAGCATTATCATGAGCAAGCCCGCGGGTGGCCCCAAAATACCCCAGCAAGCTGGCAACTGGGATGCGGACGACTAATAAATCTTAGGCTGATCTCGAGCAGAAAGGAAACATGGTATTTTTGCATACTGTCGTACATAGTAAACCAAGGTTCATTGGCAGACTTGTACTCAATGAGGGAATTGTAGTGCCCAATGTCGAAGCTTATATTGTACATAGGTTAGGTTAGGGTTAGGACTACGAAACAACATAAAAAAAGTGCCTGCCCAGCCAGAGTGGCCGGAGCAGGACTGGAAAATATTTAGACGGTGCATAAGCCGAAGCCCATACAAGCCGCAGCCACTCCCTGTATGGACAGGGTCGCCGTGCTATGGAGAGTCTCCACGGCCCACAAACCCGGGTACTTGAAGGGGCTTGTGCCATCAAGGTAAGTATGAGTTGCAAGCGTGTTTGTCTCGTGCTTATATAGTGCAAAGTCATGTGCACGGACCAGAGGGGCGGACACCAAGGATGCTGATCCGAAATCAATGCCAGCAGTGTATTGCCATTCTTGGCGCACATCGGAAAAGACGGAAAAAGCCAGATTCATCATCGCACATCGTGTGCAGTTACCATAGTCTCAATGCAGTATATTTGAACATCAGTATCTGTCAAGCAATTATTGGATATACAGTGTTCAATCACAGGTAATACTCTACTTAAATAGAAGCCTCATAATGAACAAACTATCAAATTGTCAATTTTCCTTCATCATTTGCTCTATCTTCCTTGATTGCATCATTAAGAATTGGCCAAGCACAAAATTGAAGGCAGCACCAGAGTGAAGGCTAGAAAACTCAATATCAGTCCAATATCATATTCATCACAGATATTGCCAACTGTCCATATTTACAGAGCCACTTTTGAAGTGTCTCAAATTGAATGGTCTTCTCACCAGATACCTCCAATGCTTCAACTTGCTTGTAGTATGGTCTCATAGTGATCATCAGCATAGAAAGGAACATCCATTCTAAGACTGGAAGCCCACTAATCAATGTTGCATTTAGTACAAACAAGTTCAATTGTCAGCTCAGAATATTCACAGAACATTAAACACATATGCACTATGGTAAGTATTAAAGCAATCACAGAAACTGGCAAAGGATTGGGCATGTCTGAATAAACTACTCCTTCATCACACTTGGTTAAGACATTTTCTCAGAGGGGATAAGGGGGGTGCTAGGGCCAGTTCCAGAGCAGGTCAATGTGACAGTAGAGCAGGAGGCAGCCTAGAAATGATTAATCTCTGTGTAACAGGTGTTACAGTGATGTGTTACATTTGGTCCTAGCTGCCATGCAGGAAACAATCAAGTGGGCAGAGTAGAAGGTGACTATTAGTAGCTTATATGTAGCAGAGTCACAAGCAAGGTCCCTGTAACACATGAGTTGGTAGTGTTGTTAACAGGGGATCAGGAGATGAGCTAGGCTTCACAGAAAGTCATTAAGGTTTTGGTATCCTAACAAAGAAATGTTAGCAAAGTTTTGGGGCAAAGGGTAGCAAACACAAGTCACTAGCAGGGAGTGCTTAGTGGAGGGGAAAAAGATGATGGAGATGACAGGAGCAAAAAGGCATTAAGCCAGCAAAGAGCAAGAGAAGCATTAAGCTGCCAGGTGCTAACAGTTGGAGCATTATTAGTCTTTGAATAAGACTTTTTAAGCTCTTGACAATATGCTAACTGAGTGTGGTTGAGACAGGAGGTTTTATTGCTTGCTTTGAGTAGCTAAGTAAGAGAGTATTTATACTAGTAAGGAGAGTGACAGAGGCCATGGTAATGGTGGCTGGTTTGAATAGATAGAGAATCATATGCTAAAGGAAGGGCCATTATTGAAAATAGCTAAGAATATGAAATAGGAGTTGCCCAGGTATGAGTTCCTATGATCTCCAGAGTTGCAGGGGCCATGGGAGGCCATGTCATCCAAAGTCAATGTCATTGTTAAGGCAATTGCCAGTAATGGTCATTGTCATTAAGAGAATTTTGATAGTGGTCATGGGGCTGTGTCACCTGATTTGTTCAATTAGATATTCTGCAATCTGATAAGATGGAGGCAGATTAGATTAGATAAGGTCAGATTGGTCAGCATCATTAAATATCTTGAAATCATTGTTATTGTGCAGTCAGTGTTGACTGGGTTGTATCATCTCCCCTTGACTGAAAAACTGACTGAAAATCCTCTAGGTCTTGTGATTGTTAACCATGTTCTGTGCATGGCTGGTCTGTGCACTATGCCAAAAGGCTATAAAAGAATTTCAGCAACTCTTTGAACTTCAACATTCCATTCCTTCTAATGTTGGCACCCACTTTCTTTGACTGCATGACAACCTTTGCCTGCTTGACAGTGGCACAGGATGTTTTGGAGAAGGTGCCCAAGGTTTTAGCAATAGGGAGCACACTTCTCCTGACAAACTCACAGTGGTTATGTCAATTTTGTCAATGTATCTGCATTGGTTTAAGTTGGCAGGTAGGAATGGCATCATGTGGATGAAACAGGAGGTGGTCAGGGAGGAGTGTTGGGCACTATATGCACAGTACAAGAGGGAGGCCTGGATATGGCCTTTCAATAGACATTTTGTAAGTGTTTTGTTTATTAATGGTTCTTTTGTTAGTTTAACAGTTGTGTTAAGAGTGCAATGCCAGTGGAGGAGATGGAGGTGGAGGATGTTGCAGTGGCACCAATGACAGTAAGCACTAATGGTGTCACTAATGACTTAGCAACATTATTAAGGGTTTGTCTAGTTATTTGAAGAACTCTCTTTTGATGACCAGTTCTCTTTTCAGCACCCCATAAGGGAAACTTTGGCATTAGCTCGTAGCAGGGCAAGGGAGGATCACAGAGAGGGATTGAGTTGGCAGGGAGGAAGCTGCTGGTAGCACTGGAGCAAAGTTGCTGGCACTGCTGACTACCTCAAAGACTCCAAAACACAGGGTGGAAACAAGGACAAGAACAATGACAACTCCAAAGGTAAGCTTTCAATGGTAGTGTTATGGTTAACAGCATGGTGCTAATGAGAGTCACTTAGCAGAGATTGCTCAAAGGCAAAGAGAGGGCAAGTGAGGATGAAGACAAGGATGAAGTGCCAATAACTTACCATTCAGGCAGTATTGTAATGGTCAAACACTAACAGTTGTGCAGATTCCAAGAAAAGGCAATGGGAAGGGCAAGGCAAAGGCACCCAGCAATGGCAAGAGCAATGACAAGGTAGACATTTTCTCCTTCTTAACATCTTTTGTTAGCCTGACTGTTCCTTTTTAAAGTTCATGCCTCCCACATTGTTTAATGACTGGGAATTGAAGAAGTTTCTCAAGGAGTGCCTTTCTTCAACTGTTTTAGACATGGGCTTGGGCACCAGCAAGAGAGTAGGTTGGAAGGGGAAGAAGTTAGTAGTGCCTGTGGCAAGGGCAGCATTTAGAGAGAGGGTCAGGGTGGTAAGAGTTTCTTCTTTCCACTAATGATTAACAACTAATGGCCACCAGTAGTGCAACAGTTGCTAGGCTATTAATGACCCAGAAGGTTGCTGGTACTCTACCAGCACTTTCCTCTGCTTCTGTTGCAACAAGGCCAGCAAAAGATGCTCTGCATATAGGCAGTTGTTGTGGGGTCAGTGTGGGGGCCACAAGGGGAAGAAGGCAGAGAACATTTCCTTAGTGAGGGCAGCTCAGCAGTTTGTGGAGGGGCAATATGAGCTTGATGTAGCTAGTAAGGCCTTAACAGTGAAAAAAGCCTTGTTTGGCCTTCCAACACATCAGGGAAGCACTAGTGTGGAGGGGATTAGACTCACAAAGAAAGCAACCTAGAAGAAGGGCTTGGTAGTGGATTTGGATGGGGATGAGACAGAGGTACCAATGCCTGTTAAGAAGTCTAAGTGGTGCTGCGTGGAGTCACCAGCCAAGAAGGTACTAGCAGAGGAGAGGGCTGCAACTGCAAAGGCAATTGAGAGAAGTATGTGCAGTGAGGAGGTGCCAGAGGAGACAGGCCTGGTAGTAGGGCTCAGTGAACTCATGCACTTCTTTAGGGAGTACCTCATACTCCAAAAGTTTGCACTTGATGTAAACCCAGAGATGTTCAATGGGATTGAGGTCAGGGGATTGAGCAGGCCAGGATATCACAATGATGTTGTTATCAGAAAACCAGGTTGTTGCCCATTTGGAGGTGTGTTTTGGGTTGTTGTCCTGCTGAAAATATTGTCCTTGCTCCTCCATTTCCAACTTCTCAAAGCTTTCCACCACTCCCTCATCCAAAATTTCACAATACTGTGCAGCATCCATCTTCCCCTGAACTTCAATGAGCTTCCTACTCCATTCCAACCCATGCAGCCCCATACCATTAAATTGTTTCCTCCTCCATACTTGACAGTTGGTGTAGTGATGTGGTCAGATAGTGGTTTTCCTGGAATTTTCCACACATAACTGCTTTGGTTCCATCACCCTTAACAAATGAGATGAGAAGCTTGTTTCAGTTAGCCCAAGCTTGAGCTTTACAGTTTGTATTGGGCCTTGCAGGCACTCATGTACCTCCTATGCATTAGGAACCTTATTATCGAAGTTGACACATGCTACATCAAAGGTATGCTACAGAACCCCAACATACAGCCCTCCACTAGTATGAACTGCTGGATTATAGGTATCCTTATGTTTCATTTTGAGCTTGTGCATGTTAAAGGAACTCTTCACGGACCCAATGGACGTTCATGATGACCATTACAGCCTACTGATCCTCCCCCAGATGATACTGACAATGAAATCTTTGAAGACTGGGTCAATCAAATGCATGGATTCATGCACCACATTCAGTTACCAACCACTCTAGCTCATTCCATATCTACCACCCCTCATTTACCCCCATTCTCCCATTACCTCCTGACTCTATTGACATTCATTAACAATACTGTTCCCCATACCAAAGTCTCAACTCCAGCTGGACATCACAGTCTATTCACTACAAGAGCTGCCTTGTTGGTACATTTGCTCATGCCACATCTGCCAAGTACACCAAATGACCAAAGTCCTCATACCACTTACCATCACTACCCCTGCTGCTCTCTTCAGCAAAATCTATATTGGCGGGGCTCAAAGCCCATGCGAGGGTTGCGTCCAGTGTCCAGCATGAAGGGGGTGGCCTGCGTTGCAGAGTGTATATGATTGTTGTATTGGAACTCTGCATCTAGAAGGAGTTCATCCCAGTCATCCTGTTGCTCGCTGCAGAAGATTCGGAGATACTGTTCCAACTCCTGGTTGACCTGCTCGGTCTGACCATCCAATTGAGGGTGATATGCTGTAGAGGCTTGGAGTTTGATCCCTAGCAGGCGGTATAGTTCCCTGGTGAATTCTGCTATAAACTGAGGACCCCAGTCGGACACGAAGGCATCTGAGAGACCATGGAGCTTCCAGACATTCTTCCGGTACAGGTTGGCCGCACCCAAAGCGGAACAAGTGGTGGTGGTGAGGATGAAGTGTGCTCGCTTCCCTACACTATCCACAGCCACTAGGATAGCATCGTAGCCATGGGCATCTGGTAGCTCAGAAATGAAGTCTACTGAAACTACACTCCACCGGTCATTGGGAATAGGGAGGGGATGTAGCTTGCCAATAGGTGCTTGGCAGGAGGGCTTGGTCCAGAGACACATGTCGCAGGTGCTTGTGTAGGTCCCAAT
>QGOB01002337.1:0-17838 GCA_003313055.1 Termitomyces sp. MG145 | reverse complement strand
GAGGGGGAAAACAGGGAACAGGAGGGTAGTATTGATTGGGGGACGGAAGTAGGTTCGGGAGTGGGTGGAGATAGGTACGGAACGGGTGGGGATGGGTTGGTCAAGTAACTGGGGGGCGAGATGAGATACAGAACAGGAAGTAGAAATAGAGAGGAAGAGATATGGAACAGTAGATAGAGAAATGGAGGAGAGATATGGAACAGAGATACAAGTCATGGAACAGAGATACAAGGCACGGAGATGAGAGACAAGAGACAAGACGAGAGAGAGAGGAGAGAGACATGAAAATAGATTGAGATCGAGACAGAGACAGAGAATACAGAAACTATGGAGAACTACGGTTAATATCAAGACTACCCGACTCGTATGCTATCCTATGGTTTATATATTATCCTTCTGCTAAGTCCCGAGTAGGGTTCTAGCCCGGGACCGTAGCACCTGATTGTCCTCCAGCTAAGTCCTGGGGCAGGCTCCCAGCCCCAGGGTCGTGACAGTTGTTGGGGCGTGCTGGGCGTGGGTTGCGGCGGTTGCGGCGATCTTGCATTGGGCAGGTTGGTGGTCATGGTGCGGGGTGGTGGTGCCCGTTGACGCCACAGAAGCAGGTGGCCCAGTGACATGCTGACGGTTTGTGGGAGGAATGTTGCGGAATGTTATGTGATGGCCAGGATGCCAGGGGTTTGGGTGTATCCGGTGACAGGGAAGCCCCAGGGTGACATGTTGGCCAAGATGCCGGGGTTTGGTGATGCCCAGAGGTCTGTCTGGAGATTGCCGCGGGTGTTGCCGATGCAGCATTGTGAGGTCGTTGTTGGCCCCGGAGGTGTGCGAGGGGTGTGGGGGAGGTGTGTGCTGGGGTTGTGGCAGCATAGGAGGGTCCGGAGATGGCGGGGTCGTGACATTACCCCCCCTTCAGCGTTGAGACCCTTTGAGATGGGGGCTGTGGTGGCAGTGTCATGGGAATTCAAACCCAAAGCTAGTGCTAGCACAGAAGTCCTTGAAATCAAAGTCAAAGTCATACGGCGGTGATGCGCTGACTTGCTGCCTAGCTGCCATACAGGAAACAACCAACAAGACCAGCTAGATAGGGATAGCTAGCAAGTAGTAGCGTTACATGTGTGTGTGAGAGGAGTCAAGCAAAGTCCCAGAAACTCAGTAAGGAGTTGTGAGGTCAGTATCGTTAAGGAAGAGTGACAGAGCGGTATGAGATAACGGTACAGCCGTTAGGGTCGCTACCAAATTGCAGTGGGTTGAGAGATCTGTAAAGACTCAGAAGGTCATTAAGGGATTTAAGAGGAGTTAATGGAAATATACGAGTCGCTAGCCATAAGCACTAGCGTTAACAAAGGCAAGACAAGGGCACTTGTATGGTGCTTGACAAAGGTGAGGCGAGGGCACCTGTATGGCACGTAATGAAGACGACGAGTGCTAAGTTTAACAATACCGTTAAGCTGAGTGCAGAAACCGAAGGAGACTGGACTGGGTAAACCCAAATCAGCCGTTAACAAGGCGAGAGCGAGAACGAGATCTTAAGTGTAGTCTGAGGCGGGGACTAGACTCTGGTACAATTCGATGATGTTTAGCTACTGACAGGGCAGTATTTATAGGTAGGTAAGGCGACAAAAGGGGAAACCAGTAAGAGATAGTAAGTGTAGCAGTAGCATGTGATAACACACGTCGGGAGCCGCTATTGAATGGGAAAATTGTAAGTAATATGAGAAAATTGTAAGTAGATTGAGAGTGAAAATTGTAAGAGAAAAATGTAAATGAAAATAAGTTTACGATCATTGGGTCATCAGTAACGCGGTTATGATTGATTGATGGCCACCAGTCAGGGGCCGTAGGGAGGGCTGGATTGTCTAAGGTCGACCTGGTTGTTAAGGCAATTGTTGGTAATGGTCGGTGTCATTAGCAGTCAGTCGGTAGTGGTCACGTGCTGAGGTCACGTGCTTGGTTCAACTTGTCGGTGTCAGGCAGCCAGCGCTGACTGGATCGTATCAGCATTGTTAAGGTATTTTTAGCTCTTCTCAGAACTGTCTTTTGATGAGCAGTTCTTTTTCCAGCACCCGCCGAAGGATCCAATGGCATTGGCCAGTATGAGGACAAGGGAGGACTGTGGGGAGGGTCCGAGTCGGCAAAGCGGGGTGGCCAGTAGTGCCGGAGTGGAGTCACCGGTGCTACCACAGCTCCCAAAGACTCCAACTCAAGGGCCAGGGTTGAGGCCTAGAATGATGATGATCCCAAAGGTGAGGTTAACGGCTTTGTTATGGTTGCGCGGCAGCTAACAGTCTTTATTAGCAGAAGACACCAAAAGGCAACAAGTGGGCAGTGGCAGAGGGCAAAGAGGATGACAAGGCGCTGGTAAGCTCTTGCTTTGGGTTAACGGTCAGATGCTAACGGCTAGTCCAGACGCCATCGAAGAAAAGCAAGGGCAAGCAGAGGGTGGTGGTTAGCAACAATGAGAGCAAGGAGGAGCTCACGGTTCCCAAGTCGTTTAACAACCGGGAACTGAAGAAATTGCTGTGTGGGCACTTGCCCTTGACAGTCCTGGATACAGGGGCAGGCGCAGGGGAACTCGTTGGACAAAGAAAGGAGAGGAAGCTAGCGGCACCAGCTGCAAGGGCTGCCTTCCATGAGAGGGTGGGAGCGGTAAGCGCTTTTGTTCCTTTCGATTATCTTTTTGACTTAACGGCTCTGTCGTTAGTGCGATGGCTGCTGGGCCATTAACAACCCAGAGGGGTGCTGGTACCCTACCAGTACCTTCCCCTGCTACCGGTGCAACAAGGTGAGCAAGGGGTGTTCAGCACACAGGCAATCATCGCGTGGTTGTCACGGAGGTCACAAGGGGAAGAAGGCAGAGAACACAGCCTTGGTCAAGGCCACCAGAAAATACTTGGAGGGGCAACAAGAGATAGTGGCGGGCCGGCGGGGAGCCCACCATTAAGAAGGCCACCCTCCTCCTGCCTTGTTGGCAGGAGGGAATGGTAGCAGAGGGAACTGGCAAGGGGAAGGGGCTGGTAAGGACTGTTGGCATAAAGAGCCGATCTGTGGTGGAGTCGAGCAAGGACGAGGAGGTCCCAACTCCTTTGAAGGGGTCCAAACGGCGCCGGATAGAGTCGGGGGACAAAGGAGTGGCCAAAGGGTTGCGAGAGGCAACTCCTGCAGAAGAGAGAGTGGCGGTGGCAAAGGCCATCAAGCGGAGCTTGGGCGGCAGCGGAGTGCCCGAGGAGACAGGGCTGGTAGCAGGTCCCAGTGGCAGTCGGTGAGTGGCTGACTTGCTAGACTTCACAGGTTTCGCTAACGGTTGGTTTGTTACTGTCAGGCCAGTAGAGATGGAGACCCCAGAGGTCGAGATGGTGGACAGGACGGGCCAAGTACCAAGGGAGTCGGTAAGTGGTCTCTTTTTAGCGGCGGTTTGTTAGCATTAACAGCTTCTTTAGCCATCCAACTTCGGGACTCCTCCTTGACCGACCGTCGAGGAGGAGGAGATCCAATGGCTAGGCAAGGACTTACCGGTCCTGGTCCCCTTCGATCCTTGGGGCAATTGGAGCATTACTGGTCTCATGTGGCGGAGATCTGTCGGCTAATGGAGAGGGAGCTGGTGGCAGCAGAGAACAACCTGCAGGCGGCACGGGCTTGGTTTAGTTTGTTGACGCGGGTGCGGGGCGCCCTTTTGTGATACCAGGATGACTGCAACGCCTTTATTGCATGGCAGACGGAGGCAGGGGTGACAGAGGAGTATTGGGGAGAGTTGGGTGATCCGCCAATCCTGACCAATGATGACTTCACCTCCGGCAGCTCCTAAAAACAAATTTTTTTATATTAGTTCTTGTTATATCAGTGTCGCAGACTGACCCCCTTAAGGGGTCTTTTCAATAAAGCATTTTCTTGGAGACTGGATTGACCAGTAAGATAGCGGTTGGAAACAGGTGAAACAAATAGAGGGGTAAGGTGAAAATCGAAGCAAAAGAAATAAATGAGTTTAAAAGATAAACGCTCAGTAGATCATCATGGTGCTTGCGCAACGTTGCTTAATGACTGTGTCTTAACAAAAGGCAAATGGGGAGCGGTGGTGACAAGTTAGAAAGAATAAAAGTAAAGGGCTTAACGGTAGGCATGTATGTCGGAAAGTGTATGTAGAAAGAAAGTCTATGGTGAACAGAAATGGAGTAAGTAAAGATGAAGGAGGAAATGAAACAATAGAAATAAGGGCTTATCAAGAGCCGTTAAGGTTTTTGGGATTTTAATGGTGTGTGGGGTTGATAGGTGTGAACGGTGTTCTCTAGTCTTCTTCAACAGTATTGTCCAATGAGTAGTCAGGATTAATAGATTCTTCATCGTTGAGTAAGTTGGTTTCTTCTAACATTCTTAAACAGTCGGTATCAATATTGAAGGCATCGGTAGGGAGAGGGATGTGTTTGTGGGTGAAATAAGGGACTAAACGAAAGGCGGCTACCGGTCGGTGGAGTACTGATCCATCCAGTTCACAGAGAATGTAAGTGCCTCGCATATTCCTCATCAATACTAGGTCTCCTTGCTTGAAGTCATAGTCTCGAATGGTAGCGGCATGCTCCTGTTCAAAGTGGAGAGCAGCTAACTGGCAGGCAGTAAGGACTGTATCATGTAGACGTTTGAGATTGGCTTGTCTGTGTTGGAGGTTGATGGCACGTTGGGCAATGAGGTCGGTAGTCATTAACAAGGAATCGGGCAGTGGCTGGAGGTAGGTTGCTTCTACAATGTCAGCAGGGAACAAGGGATGGGTACCAGTAGCGGCGTAGTAAGGGGAGCAGCCCATGCGGCGGTGGATGGTAATGCGTTCTGACCAGAAGACAGAGTAAGCAGCTGAGCTCCACTTGGACTGGTCTCCATGAATGGCTTTGAAGAGGGCTTGTCTAACGTCAAAGTGGGGTCATTCGGCAATACCGTTAGTGCACTTGTTGTAACTGGATATGCAAATGTGGTTAATGTGGTACTTCTTGGTGAGGTAAGCAATGGCTTTGATGATGGGGGGACTGTTATTGGTAACAATTTTGTTAAGGGCGCCCCAGCAGCAGATGATGTCCTCAAAGAGCCACTTAGCAATAGCATCAGTATTTTTGCAAATGAGCATGTGGAATTCGGGGTAGTGGATTAACAAACAGTGTCCTTGGATAATATATTTGAACTTGTTCGAAGGCGGCATGAACATGGTGTCGATATAGATTTTGCTGAAGAGAGCGGTGGGGGTAGCGACAGTAGGCGGTATGAGGACTTTGGTTGTTTGGTGGACTTCGCAAATATGGCACGAACGGATGTACCAAACGATATCGGCCGCTACCTGTGGCCACCAAAAGCACTCCAGCAGGGCAGCTCTTGTAGCAAACAGACCGCAATGTCCAAGGTCGTCATGCATAGCACACAGGATGCAAAGTCATGAGTCAGTTGCTATGAAGAGCTTGTGCTCACTGTTATGATTGCATCGCCAAAGCTTGCCATTAGTGAGGAAGAAGCCACTAGCGTAGCGAAGGAAGGTAGTGAGGGCCTTGTTGTTAAGGCCTGACAGTTGCTTGAAGTTGGTAAGCCACTGTTTAACGAGTTGAACTCTTTTGTTGCCGGCAAGGGCCTTGGGGGAGCAAGGGATGTTGTCATAGGAAAGGGGGTCGGTAACAGGTGGAATCGTGACTTCGGTAAGGGGAACAGCGTCGTTAACAAATGTCACTAGAGTCGGACGGTAATGGGCAAGTGGGGGTAAACAAGGGGTGGTAGAGGCGGAGTGGGCGAGAGCGGTTGGTAACTGAACCTGGTGCATAAATCCGTGCATATGGTTGACCCAATCTTTGAAGATGTTGTTGTCGGTATTGTCTGGGGGCGGGTCGGTAGGCTGTAATGGTTGTCATGAAAGTCTGTTGGGTCCATGGAAGGTTCCTTTAACGTGTACGAGCTCAAAGTGGAACATAAGGATAGCCATGATCCAGCGGTTCATACTTGCTGAGGGCTGAATGTCAGGGTTCTGCAGCATACCTTTAATGTAATGGGCATCGACTTCAACAATAAGGTTCCTAACGCCTAGGAGGTACATGCATAGCGCTTGCAAGGCTCGGTACAAACCGTAAAGCTCAAGCTTGGGCTGGCTGAAGCGGGCTTTGTGTTTGTTAAGGGTGATGGAGCCAAAACAATTATAGCGATGTTGTTTGCGATTGTCGGTAGTGCACTGGCAAAGGTAGAAACTGACCGCTATGTAGGAAGTGTCGACTGCTAAGATCACGGGATCATCGGATTCGTAGTCGATAGGAATGAGGGGTTTAGCGTTGTGCAAGGCCTTGACGAGGTCTTTCTGGGCATTAAGCTGATTGGGTCCAAATTCGAAGGGAACTCCAGTACGGGTGAGCTTTGTTAGGTGATGGGCGCGATGGGCAAAGTTCTTAACAAACATCCAGAGGACTCCAATGGTACCTAGGAAGGCACGGACTTTGGTTAACGACTGGCAAGGGCCCCAGTGGTCCAATAGCACTAAGCAGTTTTCATCAGGAACTCAGCCGTTACGGGTGCAAACGTGGCCAAGGATCTTGAAACTTGGTGCACAAAGGACTAGCTTATGACCAGAGAAAGTGCCACTGCAGTACTTCATCCACTGAAGGACACGGTTCAGGAGTTCAAAGAACTCCCAAAGCGCTGAGCAAATGTTGGGATTGGCGGGATGCTTAGTGGGTGTGCCGTTAACAAGTTTCCAATCCTTTGGGCCTTTAACGCCAACGTCGTCAATGAAGCTGAGAGCATTATGGGGGATCTCAGGCTGGAGGATGTGGGTGACATCGTCATGGAAGATGGGCACAGCGTTAGTCTATCCCATCAGTAGTGTTACTAAACGGAGAGCGCCAAAAGGTGTCTGGAAAGTCATTAAGTCGTGGGAAGCGGGGTCGATAACACGTTTGTTGTAGCCAATGTAGAGGTTGAGGGTAGCACCACAAATGCAGCCAGCGAAGGATTTGGCAATGTGGTTGGGGAAAGGGGGAACTCCAGAATGGCGGATTGTGACTTGGTTTAATGGCTTGAGGCTGTGGACTAGGCGAAGTTTACCGTTTTTCTTCAAGACACAAAACCAGCAGGACCGGTAAGCGGAGTTCAAGGGTTTGTAAATGCCTGCTTGGATCTTGCTACGTATGATCTCACAGATCTCCTTTTTGAGGCCTGGCAGTATTGGTTGGTTGTGCTGAACCCAAGGGATATGAGGGATGGTCGATATGCAAATGGGAGGGAAGAAGTCGGGTCGTAGGCTACCTCTTTTGGAGTCTTCCCAAGCAAATGCATTTTGTTGCTTAGCGACAAGGTCCACGAGTATGTTAAGCTCATCTTGGGTAAGAAAGCTGGTATCGTGTTCCTTAACAAAAGTCGCTTTGCAGTCTTTGGTAAAGCGAGGAGTCGGTAAGAAGGGAAGAGGATTAGGATTGAGCTTGGGTATGTTTGCTAAGGGGTCGCCAAGGATATGTTGTTTGATTCAAAAGTCTTCACTAACCTGGCTAGCAACGGGCTTGGTCTTCAACACGACTGGCTTATATTTCTTCTTGACTTGGACTCCTTTGCGTTTTGGCTCGGCGGCGGCATAAATGGCTGGGAAGGGGACATTAACATAAATGGGGGCTGAGAGGGTATCGAGCATTCCAGATGCTTGACCAAGAATCAAGGGATCGGAGAGACTAGTGGAAATGAAATAAGAGCGTGGTGGGATAACAGTCTCGGTAAGGTCGCTAGCAGTCACATATAAATAAGCAAGAGATAGATTGTTGGTAACTGTTTTTGGGTTTTTTAATATTTTGGAATTGAGCAGGGTATGTGATTGCACTATAATGGAGTGCTTTTGGCAGTCGTAGTCGAGGATGACCGCTAAGTCTTCCTCAGAGTTGTTAACTGTGGGGGTGGTGCCGAAAGCAACAGGGCGGTCTGGCGCTATACTTGGGCTGAACCTTCTGTTGCTTGTACTGACTGCAGGGAAACGTAGGGATAGTGCGATGAAGTCCAGTATTGGGGTCTGTTATTGTTATCGTGGTCTCTGTTTCGCTAAGGGTGTCAACAGTACTCTTGGTAAGGACATCAAAGGGGCGGCCAAGCAGGATATTGTAAGTGGGTGAGCGTAGAACGTGGATCTGAAGGTACAGCGTGATACCACCAACAGTGCAAGGGACGTTACAAGCTAGACCAAGGGATTTGTCCATAGTACCGTTAGCGCTCTGCATGTTCAGAATGATGCTAGGGTCATAGGATACACCGAGGTAGTTAGCAACTTCAGCAGACATGGAGATGATCTGGGAACCGCTATCTGCTATACATTTGATTTCCTCGCAATTATCGACCAAGAGCATGGTAGACTGAATTGCCTGAGATTCCTGAGCAACCGTTAACGTAACCGGCTCCTCACTAGATGGTAGTGACTTGATGTACGCTTCCACCGGGTCTATCGAGGTGACTTGGGCTCTAGCGGCATCGGTAAGCAGAGAGTTGGTAGCAGGGGTGTTGTTAAGGAAAAATGAGGGCAGGGCATTGTCAAGGATATCGGTAGACTCTTGGAAAGCGGCGACGTTAGGAGGCGTGGTTTGTTTAGGCGTAACAGTGTTTCTGAACTGGTTCCGGATGTTGTTAGAGAGTGAGCAGAGTTTGCTGACAGAGACGGTAAGCTTGGTCTGAAGTACCCGGTCAAATACCTGCTTGGACTGTTTGATATCCTAGATGGGGGCTGTACTCCAATAAGCAGTGTCAGGGTGTTTGTCTGGGGCGCCAAAGTTTTGATTGGTTGGAGGCTGATAGCAAGACGAGATGCCGGAATAAGGGTAAACTGGGGGATTGACCGTGGGAACATGGTTAACAACTGGCAGCTCAGGGGCTTTAGTGGTACCGGTAGCAGGGGCAGAGGCAGGATGTTTCTTAGCGACAGGGGAGCTGGTAGTGGCGGGGTCGTTAGCGGCGGGGGAACTGGTAGCGGTGGAGTTGTTAGCGGCTTTAGGTGGAACCGGTCAATATCCCTTAGTGCAAGGGATCTCGATACCGTCGAAGACTTCCACTGGGCGGCGTAGAGTGTAAAGTTCCTATTCTAAGGCAGCAACACGTTCTTCCCTGGATAACGTTCCTGGGCTAGCGGTTTCCAGTTGCAAGACTTCATGGATAAACATCTGGGACATGCCTTGGAGCTGTTCCGCATTGGGGTTAGCGTTAGCAGAGAGGCGGCCGGTAAGAAGCTGGTTGGGGTTGAGCCTGTGCCATTTGTCGATGCGTTCCATGTAGAGCCGTTTGCTGATATAGTTGGGGATCATAGCGCCTGACAGTAAGACAACCTTGCCTTCGTGGTTCCGACAGATCTTGCCTTGACTGATGAAGCTTTCCAGCTTAACGCAATTGCCTTGTACCATAGCGTGACCGGTTTCACTGCAAAAGTGGCAGCTGTCACTAGGAGGTTGGGAGGCGCAGGACTGAGAGCTGTTACCGGCAGTCAATGCAGCCATCTTTTCCTCCATGCATGCCAGAGCGTTAACAATAGCGGCGGCGGCAATGTCAAGAGGTTCCTTTTTAATGATGGTAGTCGGTATGGGGGCAGCGTGGTTAATGGTGGGGGTCTTAGTGTTAGCGGTCATCAGCTTTTTCGAAGTTGTAGCGGTGTTGGTACCCTTCAGAACCCATTTGGCAGCTTCAAAGACTTGGTCTACCTCATAGGGGTCCTCTGGGTGATGATTGGGAAGGGTGATTCCTAAACGGTGGATGAGTTTGGACCATAACAAAGTCGGTATGCCTTGCTGGAATAAATGGTGCTCCTCGTTTTGGTAGATTTTGCCTTTAGCCAGAATCCAACGTGCCAGGCGCTGGAAGTCCCTATAGTAATCCAAGAAGTGTCTGAGAGTGGTGATGCTGGCAGAGAAGATCTGGTTAACAAGTCACTCGAGATCCTGAAGAGTGTAACAGGCAGATTCCTGAGCGCCAGGATATAAATGGAAGACCACTATCTTCCACTCAGTGTAGGTATGGTCGCTAAACTCTGGCAAGCCAAGCCAGGTCTCCGCGGTATCATACAATACGTACTGAGCAGCATATTCCTTTTTCTGATTATTGTCATTAACGGCGCAGTCTGCTAAGAGATATTTGAGCTCACGGAAGTACTGGGCAAGCTCTCAAGGGCAACTCTCATCCCACTTGGGTGCGGTAGAGTTGTTGCGGGGTGGCATATGATGGGAAAGGCGGGCGTCACCTATGGCGGTAGGGTTAACGGGTGTCGGTAAGGGTGTAGTAGGTTGGACTGGGGAATAGGGATCAGGAGATAATGGTGGTAGCGGTGCATTGAGGAAGTTGTCGATGTGATGGCCTGGGAAGTTCTCTAAGAGTTTGTTAACATTGAGAAGTTCCCTATCGGTAGCAAGTTCCTCTTCAAGGTTATGAGGCGGTGTCATTAAGGGTGTTAACAGCGAAGGTGGGGGAATGTCAAAAGGGATAATGGGGAGCAAAGATTCGGTAACGAGGTGTAAGTGGTTTTTAGCCTGGAGGTGAGTTTCCGGTGGAATTTTGCTATAGAACCCCTCGTGGTGGGCTCCAAAATGATGCGCTGACTTGCCACCTAGCTGCCATGCAGGAAACAACCAACAAGACCAGCTAGATAGGGATAGCTAGCAAGTAGTAGCGTTACGTGTGTGTGTGAGAGGAGTCAAGCAAAGTCCCAGAAACTCGGTAAGGAGTTGTGAGGTTGGTATCGTTAAGGAAGAGTGACAGAGCGGTATGAGATAATGGTACAGCTGTTAGGGTTGCTACCAAATCGCAGCGGGTTGAGAGATCTGTAAAGACCCAGAAGGTCGTTAAGGGATTTAAGAGGAGTTAATGGAAATATACAAGTCGCTAGCCATAAGCGCTAGCGTTAACGAAGGCGAGACAAGGGCACCCGTATGGTGCTTGACAAAGGCAAGGCAAGGGCGCCCATATGGCACGTAACGAAGACGACAAGTGCTAAGTTTAACGATACCGTTAAGCTGAGCACGGAAACCAAAGGAGACTGGACTGGGTAAATCCAAATCAGCCATTAATGAGGCGAGAGCGAGAATGAGATCTTAAGTGTAGTCTGAGGCAGGGACTAGACTCTGGTACAATTCGATGATGTTTAGCTACTGACAGGGCAGTATTTATAGGTAGGTAAGGTGACAAAAGGGGAAGCCAGTAAGAGATAGTAAGCGTAGCGGTCGCATGTGATAACGCACGTCGGGAGCCGCTATTGAATAGGAAAATTGTAAGTAGATCAAATAAGAAAAATTGTAAGTGAAAATAATTTTATGATTGTTGGGTCATTGGTAACGCAGATACAATTGATCGTTGGCCACTGGTCAGGGGCCGTAGAGGGGGCTGGATTGTCCAAGGTTGGCCTGGTCGTTAAGGCGATTGTTGGTAACGGTCAGTGTCATTAGCGGTTGGTTGGTAGCAGTCACATGCCCCTGTCACATGCTTCATTTGGTTTGTCATTGTTGGGCAGCCAGCGCTGACTGGGTCGTATCAGCAGCCATCCAGAAGGTGCTCCAGGAGAATAAAAGGGAGGGCTCACTGCAGGTACTCCCTTACTCCCATGTCTTCTCCCAACTCTTCCTCAGGCTCTCCTACTCCCCCTTCCTCCGATGACAACCAAGTCCGGTCCTGGGAACAGTACGAGGCGTGCCAGGCTTTGCATGATCGTTGCTGGCAGGAGCATGAGCTGTCTGTATTGCTTCGCCAACGTAAGTGGGGTGCTCCCGTGGTCTTCTGGGGTTGACTATTTTGACAGAGGTGTCATTGCAAACTCCTGGGGCTGGGTCGTCCTGGCAGATCCATTTGGAGGCAATGGTATTGCAGCCGGCCCCTCATGTGGTCCAGGTGGTTTCCCCTGGGCAGCGAGTACCTCAGGAGGATGCAACACCGGAGCATGTGGCGGAGGCGCTGGCCTGGGTCCAGGGTCCTCCAACCCTGGTGTGGTGTCAGGAGCGCAGCCCAGTAAGTGGTCTTCCTTTGTTGCAGGGTCCCGGAGTTGATCCCAGTTCTGGCAGTGCATTTTCTGTGCTCATTGGGGAGACCCTTGCGAGTTCATAGCCCCGGAAGCAGGGTTGCATCATGACTCCTCCATGTGCGAGGCTTGCCAGGCCCGCCATGGGGGGTGTTCAGTATCCCGGCTCTGAAGGGCGACCTGTGTGGCAGAGGAGCAGGGGTGGGATGTGGAGTGGGTCTTGGCCCGAATGGAGGCAGCTCCTAAGCCAGGGGCATGGTCTGGGCATGCACAAGGGGGTCGCTGGGAGTCTGGGGGCAGTGGTGTGGGATCCAGGCCTGGGGCTGTGGTGAAGGTGGGACTGCCGTGAGGGGCGCAGAGGTTGTCGGGGGTCGGCCCCAGTAAATAGCAGGTATCCTCTCTGTCGGGTCGGCCCCCCAAGTGCTCCCGGAGGTCACCTTCCCCCGAGGCGGGTCTCTCCAGGGTACACGTGTACTCCCCACAAACGGGGAGGCTCCTGGGCCCCACTTCCCTGGCGACTCGTGAGGTGCCTGTGGCAGAGGTGGCAGCACGTCAACGGATGCAGGCCCTGATGAAGGAGATTTCCTGGAGGGATGCAGAGTTGCAGGAAGTCTGGAGGGAGTGGGACACAGCAAGTACCAAGTCGGAGGGGCTGCAGGCAGAATCACAGAGGGCGCAGGGGGAGCAGGACACGATGCGGCAGGAGCTGGAGACTGCCATGCAGGTTGTGAATGCCCAAGGGAGGTGCGGGACCTCCAAGAGCGCATTTGACAGTTTGAGGACACCGCAGCCACTTCCCGGGCATGCCCAGCAATCTCATCGTTCTGGTCTGAGGCACTGGAGAGGTGGGTCGTGGAGGTGGGCGCTGATGCGCTGACTTGCTGCCTAGCTGCTGTGCAGGAAACAACCAACAAGGCCAGCTAGATAGGGATAGCTTAGCAAGTAGTAGCGTTACATGTGTGTGTGAGAGGAGTCAAGCAAAGTCCCAGAAACCCGGTAAGGAGAAGTAGGGTCAGAGTCAGTAAGGAAGTGTGAGAGAGAGGTAAGAGATAACGGTGCGGCCGCTAGTGTCTGCGCCGAATCGTTGCTAAGTGAGAAATCTGTCAAAGACCCAAACGGTCGTTAAGGAATAACGGAAGAGTTAACAGAAATATACGAGCCGCTAGCCATAAGCGCTAGCATTTAACGAGGGCAAAACGAGGGCACCCGTATGGTGCTTGACGAAAGCAAAGCGAGGGCACCCGTATGGTGCTTAACGAAGGCGATGAGTGCTAGTCCAACAATACTGTCGGGCTGAGCGCGAGGAGCCAAGGAGACTGGACTGGGTAAACCCAAATCAGCCGTTAACGAAGCAAGAGCGTGAATGAGATCTTAAGCGTAGTCTGAAGTGGGGACTAGACTCTGGTACGATTTGATGTTTTTAGCTACTGACAGGGCAGTCTTTATAGGTAAGTAAGACGGTAGATAAAAGGGGGAAACCGGTAATAGGTAGTAAGCGTAGCGGTTGCATGTGATAATGTGATAAGGTATGTCAATAAAAGGGGAATCCGGTAATAGATAGTAAGCGTAGCGGGTGCATGTGATAATGCATGTCGGGGGCCGTAGAGGGGGGCCTGGATTGTCGCAAGGTCGGCTGGGTCGTTAAGGGAAAGGTCGGTAACGGTCAGTGTCATTAGCGGTCGGTCGGTAGCGGTCACGTGCTGAGGTCACGTGCTTGGTTCAACTTGTCGGTGTGGGGCAGCCAGCGCTGACCGGGTCGTATCATCTCCCCTTGACTGAAAAGCTGACTGTCCCCAGTCAAAGGAAAATCCTCAAAGTCTCGTGATTGTTAAGCTTGGTCCGTGCAGGGGTCCTGGTCCATGCGCCATACCGGAAAACCATAAATAAATTCCAGCAACTCTTTGGACTTCGTCATTTCAACACCTCTTCTCATGTTGGCTCCTACATTCTTCAATTACTCTACGACCTTTGCCTGTTTTGTGGTGGCTCAGGACTTCCTCGAGAAGGCGCCGAAGGTCCTGGCGATGGGGCGCGCGCTGCTCCCGACAAATCTGGAGTCGGTGGTAATGTCGATTCTGTCGACTTACTTGCATTGGTTCGAATCGGCGGGCGGGAGCGGAGTCACGTGGGCAGAGCAGGCGGCAGTCAGAGAGGAGTGCCGGGCGCTATATGCCCAGCACCAACAGGAGGCCTGGATAAGGCCATTTGATGTTCACTTTGTAAGTTTCCTCGTTTTTTAATGGCTCATCCAGTATGCTAACGGCAGCGTTAAGGGTATGGCACCGGAGGGAGTGGTGGAGATCGAGGAAGTAGCGGTGCAGCCGATGACAGTAAGTATCAACGAAGTCGCTACGGACTTGGCGACGTTGTTGAGGTATTCCTAGCTTTTTGACAAGCTTTCTTTTGACGAGAGATTCTTCTTCCAGCACCCTCTTAAGGATCCGCTAGCGTCGGCCGGCACAAGGACAAGGGAGGACCGCAGGGAGGGCTTGAGCCGGCAGGGAGAGTCGGCCGGTAATGCAGGAGCAGAGTCGCCCGCATTACCGCTAACTCCGAAGACTCCAACACGAGGGGCCGGTACAAGGCCACGAGTGATGACGATCCCTAAGGTAAGCTTGGTGTTTTGTTTTGACCGGCAAAGTATTAACGGCGGCCATTAACAGCGGTCCTTGAAGGGCAAAGAGCATGCAGGAGAGGATGACGGTGACGAGGAACCGGTAAGGGGAACCATTGGCCTTTGTAACCGCTAGGCGCTAACGGCTTCGTTAGACTCCAAAGGGCAAAGGCAAGACGGCCGCGACAACCGACGATGAGAGCGAGGAGGAGATAGCAGTTCCCGAGTCGTTTAATGACTGGGAGCTGAAAAGATTGCTGCATGGGTGCTTGCCCTCATCAGTTCTCGATACGGGGGCGGGCACGGGGGAACTTGTTGGTCAAAGAAAGGAGAGGAAGCTGGTGGCGCCAACTGCAAGGGCCGCCTTCTGCGAGAGGGTGGGGGTGGTAAGTCTTTTGCTGATTTGCCCGGATACCGTCTTGGCTTAACGTCTCTGTCGGTAGTGCGATGGCTGCTGGGCCCTTAACGACCCAGAAGGCTGCTGGTACCCGACTGGCAACCTGCCCTGCTACCGCTGTAACGAGGTGAGCAAGGGTTGTTCGGTATGGGGGAAGTCATTACGGGGTCGCCACGGGGGTCACAAAGGGAAGAAGGCGGAGGCGGCCACTTTGGTACGGGCAGCAAGGCAATACTTGGAGGGGCAGCGAGAGATAGCGGCTGGTGGTGGGGAGCCTGCCGTTAAAAAGGCAACCCTCCTTCTACCGACGAGGCAAGAGGGAACAGTAGTAGAGGGAACTGGCAAGGGGAAAGGGACGGTAAGGAGCCAATCAGTCATGGAGTCGAGCGACAAAGAGGTACCGACGCCGGCGAGGAGCTCTAAACGGCACCATTTGGAGTCTGATGAAGAGAGTTCAGTTGAAGGAGTTTGTGAGGTGACCCCCCTTGAGGCGAGAGCGGCGGTAACGGAGGCAATCGAGCAGGGGGAAGGAGTAACAGAGGCCGAACCGGTAGCAGAGCCTAGCGGGAGCTGGTGAGTATTCACTTTCTTATTCAAACTGCCGCTAACGGGTAACAACAGGCTGGTAGAACTGGAGACGCCGAAGGTGGAGATGGGGGACAAGACGGGCGAGGCAGAGGCGAGGGACTTGGTGAGTCCTTTCTTTGTTAACGGTCGACCGGTAACGCTAACAAAATTCACTAGGTGGAGCGGTTCGGGGCTCCTCCTCGACCGACTATCGAGGAGGAGGAGATTGAGTGGTTGGGGGAGGACCTACCGGTCCCGTTCCTGTTCGATCCCAGAGGCGACCTGGAACGTTATCGAGCGAGGGCGGCAGAGGTCGGGCGACTGATGGGAAGGGAGATGCGGGCGGTGGAGGACAACTTGCAAGCAGCGCAAGCTCGCTACCAGCTGTTGGTGAGGGCGCGGAGCGCGCTGACGCGCTATCAAGATGACTGTGACGCCTTCATTGCGTGGCAGGCAGAAGCAGGGGTGACAGAGGAGTACTGGGGGAAGTCGGGGGATGGAGAGCTGCCTTCGGAGGATGATCTCCCTTCTGCCGCGCCCTAAAAAAAAACTTTTTCTTTTTAGTTTTTTGTCGTATTACTATCGCAGACCGACCCCCTTAAGGGGTCTTTTTAAATGAACAGTTTTTCTTGGAGACTGGTTTGACCGGTAAGATAGCGGCCAGGGAACAGTGGAATAGATAGAGGAGGAAGGTGACAAATCAAGAAAGAAATAAATGGCTTGAAATAAACACTCAGTAGATCATCATGGCACTTGCGCAAGGTCGCTTAACGACTGCGTCTTAACAAAAGGCAGAGTGACAAATCGAAGTGAAGCAAAAGAAACAAAAGGAAAAATAAACTGTGGAAAAAGATAAACGCTCAGTAGATCATCATGGCGCTTGCGCAACGTCGCTTAACGACTGCGTCTTAACAAAAGGCAAATGGGGAACGGTGGTGACAAGTTGAAAAGAGTAAATAGAGGGCTTAACGGTTGGTGTATGTGTCGGCAAGCATATGTAGGAAGAAAGTCTATGATGAATAGAAGCAAAGTAAGTAAAGATGAAAAAGGAAACAAAACAATAGAAATAAGGCTTATCAAGAGCCGTTAAGGTTTTCGGGGAGTTTAATGGTGAGTGGGGTGTATAGTGGAAGTGGTGTTTTCTAATCTTCTTCGGCGGCATTGTCTAATGATTCGTCTGGATTAAGGGGGTCTTCGTCATCGAGTAAGTCGGTTTCTTCTAGTATTCTTAAACGGTCAGTATCAATGTCGAAGGCGTGGCTGGGGAGAGGGATGTGTTCGCGGGCGAAATAGGGGACTAGGCAAAAGGCGGCTACCGGTCGGTGGAGTACGGATCCATCTAATTGGCAGAGAATGTAAGCGCCTCCACGGTTACGTGAGATTACCACTAGCGGTCCTAAGTATTGAGGTCACATCTTCTTGTTATGGGTGACTTCAATGTGTGTATTCCTCATCAATACTAGGTCCCCTTGCTTGAAGTCATAATCTCAAATGGTAGCGGCGTGCTCTTGTTCGAAACGGAGAGCCGCTAGCCGACAGGCGGTAAGGACGGTACCGTGTAAATGGTCGAGATTGGCTTGTCTGCGTTGGAGGTCGATAGCGCGTCGGGCAATGAGGTCAGTAGTCGTTAACAGGGAATTGGGGGGTGGCTGGAGGTAAGTCGCTTCTATGATGTCGGCGGGGAATAGGGGATGAGTACCAGTAGCGGCGTAGTAAGGGGAACAACCCATGCGGCGGCGGACGGTAACGCGTTCTGACCAGAAGACAGAGTAAGCGGCTGAGCTCCACTTGGACTGGTCTCCATTAACGGCTTTGAAGAGGGCTTGTCGAACATCAAAGTGAGGTTGTTTGGCGATACCGTTAGCGCGTTTGTTGTAACCGGATATGCGAATGTGGTTGATGTGGTACTTTTTGGCAAGGTAAGCGACGGCTTTAATGATGGGGGGACTGTTATCGGTAACGATTTTGTTAAGGGCGCCCCAGCGGCAGATGATGTCTTCGAAGAGCCACTTAGCAATAGCGTCGGTATTTTTGCAGGCGAGCATGCGGAATTCGGGATAGTGGATTAGCGAACAGTGTCCTTGGATGATATACTTGAACTTGTTCGAAGGCGGCATAAACATGGTGTCGATGTAGATTTTGCTGAATAAGGCGGCGGGGATAGCGACGGTAGGCAGTATGAGGACTTTGATTGTTTGGTGGACTTGGCAAATGTGGCACGAGCGAATGTACCAAACGATATCGGCCGCTACCTGTGGCCACCAAAAGCACTCCAGCAGGGCAGCTCTTGTAGCA
>QGOB01002326.1:0-10679 GCA_003313055.1 Termitomyces sp. MG145 | reverse complement strand
AGAGCACCTTTGCACTGAGGACACCCCTGCCAAACCCAAAATGGAGGAACAAATCTTATGTGAAGTAGTCCCGCCTGAGTACCACAAGTTTGCTGACGTCTTCTCTGAAGGAAGTGCCAAGGAACTTCCTCCTCACCAATTGTATGACCATACAATTGACCTTGAAGAGGGTACTTCATCCCCATTTGGCAAGGTCTACAATATGTCCAAAGTGGAGCTCCACATGCTCAAGGACTACCTCAACGAAATGCTTGGCAAGGGATTCATCCAACCCTTGAACTCTGCCGCCGAAGTGCCCATACTATTCACAAAGAAGAAGGACGGCTCCCTCTGACTCTGCGTTGATTACCGGGGACTCAATAAAGTCACTAAAAAGAACCGGTACCCCCTCCCCCTCATTGGCAATCTGGTCAACCATCTCTGCAGCACCAAAATCTACACCAAAATAGACCTCCGATTGGGTTACAACAATGTGCACATAGCTCTGGGACATTAATAGAAAACTGCCTTCCACACCCGCTACGGACTCTTCGAGTACCTTGTCATGCCCTTCAGAATGACCAACTCCCCCACTACCTTCCAATACTTCATGAATGACATCTTCCACAACATGAGCAATGTCTTTGTGATCGTGTACCTTGATGACATCCTCATCTATTCAGACTCCCTTGATGACCACCAGAAGCACGTGTGCCAAAGTCCTGGAGTGCCTCTGGAGATATCACCTTCACACGAAACTGGAGAAGTGCACCTTCCACATTATGAAGGTGGAGTACCTTGGGGTGATAGTCTCCCTGGACAGAGTGTGCATGGACCCGGTCAAGATCCAGGCTATCCTCAACTGGCCGCCACCCTGGAACATCAAGGAGGTACAGTCCTTCCTGGGCTTTGCTAATTTCTACCACCAGTTCATAGACAACTACTCTGGCATCACAAAACCCCTCAACTGGCTTACCCAGAAGGACACTCCGTGGAATTGGGACAGCAAGTGCCAGAGCATATTTGAACTTCTCAAATCCATCTTCACCTCTGCCCCAATCCTCCGGCACTATGAACCCTCCCTCCCCATTGTCTTGGAATGCAACACTTCCAACTATGTCATTGCCAGCATCCTCTCACAGATGGACCCTGGCAGCAGTGAGCTCCGCCCCGTCGCCTTCTACACACGCTCAATGATTCTGGCAGAGCTCAACTATGACATCTACAATAAGGAGCTGCTCGCCATAGTTGAAGCCTTCAAACAATGGCAGGCCTACCTCAAAGGAGCACCCCACCACATCCAAGTCTACTCCAATCACAATAACCTCCAGTACTTCACGACCACAAAACAGCTCAGCCATTGGCAAGCCTGCTGGTTGGAGACCTTCTCGGAGTATGACTTCACCATTCACTACCGCCCCAGTCGCCTCAGAGCCAAACCCGACACCCTCACCTGACGACTGGACATCTACCCAAAGAAGTCATTTGAGGCGGAGCAGAACTCCTTTAACCACTGAGTCATCATCCACCTTCATGACGTGCTGATTATGAATGAAGAAGGAATCCTAGACAAAATCTGCAACACACCCCCAGACCCCTTCTTCACCCAGCACAGCCCCCAGAACACTCCGGAAGGTACCCTGCTGACTCCGTTGGCCTTCACCCTATCCCCTGACAACTCCCTCCTCCTCTGGGATGGCCAAATCTATGCCCTGGACCACAAAAAGATATGCCTTGACATCCTCCAACAGCATCATGACCACAAGCTGCGGAGACACCCAGGAATTTGTAAGACTGTTCAGCTTATCTCCCAGACTTACTTTTGGCCCAGACTCAAGTGCAACGTCACCAGGTATGTCCGGGCCTGTGAAGCCTGCCTCCAGGCAAAGGTCCCCCATCATTGCCCCTATGGCCTCCTCAAACCCCTCCCTGTTGGCTGCTGCCCCTTGTCATCGATCTCCCTGGACCACATTGTCAAACTCCCCGACTCCAACAGCTTTAATGCCATCCTCGTGGTGGTTTGCTGCCTCACAAAACAAGCCATCTTTATCGTGTGCCACACCACCAACAATGCCCTGGAGTTTGCCCAGATCTTCCTCAAACATGTGTTCTCCAAGCACGGACTTCCCAATGACATCATCTCTGACCGCGGTCCCTTCTTCATCTCCCAATTCTGGCAGTCTCTGTGCAAGGCCCTGGAAATAAAAACCAATCTATCCACTGCCTACCATCCGGAGACTGACAGACAGACTGAACACGTGAACCAGACCTTGGAGCAATACCTCTGCCTCTACATCAACTACCAGGGCCTAACCCCCACCTCTGGATTCACCAGGGATTCAACTCCCACCAGTACCCCTAAGCCCATTCTGCCTTTTTCCCATCCTCCGCTAATCACAACTTCCCAAGAAATGTATTTCAAAAGTAAAAGAAGACAACCAAGACACAGTCAGGACAAGTATACACAAACTCTAGTACAGCATAAGATACAGTACACAGACACCCAGAGACAAGTCGGACAAGAAACCACACCCCAATCCCCGCTCACTCACCCTCCCCCCCCACATCATACTCCTCCCCCAGAACCGCTACCTCCTCAACCAGCATGGCTGCCTCTAGTTGTGCTGCCACCATTGCCATATGGTCCTCTTGCTGAGGCAGGGGCTTGCCGGGGTCCACCGCAACATCCAGCCAAGTTCCTGGGGCCACCACGTTTTGCTAATGATGCCCCGTTAACACCTGATCTAACTGCACTATACCATCCTTGACCTCCGGCGGCAACACTTGGTGCAGATGGGACAGGCCCTCCTGCAGGGATGCAAATGCCACCGAGGATGTATCCAACAGGAGCCGGTGCTCCCATGCCCAACCTAAACAGCCAAACTTAGTCACAAAACTAAAAGGCCAGACAGGGACTACTTATGCATGGCCTCACCCCACCCCGCAGCTGCCTCCCGCAGAGCCCAATCCTGCCTCCGGACAGCCGCTGCCCTCTCAATTCAAAGGGCGCCCACCTCTGCAACCCAGCCTTCCAGCACCTTGGATCAGAACGAAGGGATTGCCGGGCATGCCCAGGAAGCTGCTGCAATGTCCTTGAGCTGTTGAATGTGTGCTTGGAGGTCCCGCACTTCTGCCTGGGCATTGGCCATCTCCAACTCCCGCCTCATCATGTCCCGCTCCCCTTGTGCCCTTTCTTCCCACAACCCCTCCGACTCAGTACTTGCCACGAGTTGCTGGGGAAGCAGGGCCCAGGAGCCTCCCTGTTTATGGGGAGTACATGTGTACCCTGGGGGGACCCACCTCAGGGGAAGGGGACCTTTGGGGGCACTTGGGGTGCTGACCTGACAAAGAGGATACCTGCCATTTACTGGGGCCGACCCCCAACAACCTCTGTGCCCCTCGTAGCGGTCCCACCTTCACCACAGCCCCAGGTCCCACACCACTGCCCCCAGACTCCCGGCGACCCCCCCACACATGCCCAGACCACGTCCCTGGCTTAGGAGTTGCCACCATCCAGGCCAAGACCCACTCCATGCCCCATCCCTGCTCCTCTGCCACACAGGTCGCCCTCCAGAGCTGGGATACCGAACACCCCTCATGGCAGGCCTGGCAGGTGTCGCACATGGAGGAGTAACAACGCAACCCTACCTCCAGAGCTATGAACTTGCAAGGGTCTCTCCGATGAGCATAGAAAACACACTGACAGAACTTGGGTCGGCTCCAGGACCCTGCAACAAAGGAAGACCACCTACTGGGCTACGCTCCTGACACCACACAAGGGTTGAAGGACCCCAGACCTGGGCCAACACCTCTGCCACTTGCTCCAGTGTCACATCCTCCTGAGGTACTCGATGCCCAGGGGAAGCTGTCTGGACCACATGGGGGACCGGATGCAACACCACCACCTCCAAACAGGACTGCCCAGAGGGACCAGCCCCAGGAGTTTGCAACAACACCTCTGACAGAGGGTCAATTCCAGGACACCACAGGGACACTCCACTTACGTTTGCGAAGCATTACGGACAACTCGCACTCCTGCCGGCGACGGTCATGCAAGGTCCGGCACGCCTTGTATAGCTCCCAGGATTGGACATGGTTGTTGTCGGAAGATGGGGGAGTGGGAGCACTTGGGGAGGAGTTGGAGGAATGCATGGAAGGAATGGGGAACTAACCCCGGTGAGCCCTCCTTTTTATCCTCTAGGGACAGCTTCTGGACAGCTGCCACATGACTTCAACTTCAATTTTGATGACTTCTGGGTCAGCACTAGCTTTGGGTTTGAATTCCCATGGCACTGCCACCACAGCCCCCATCTTGAAGGGCCTTGACGCTAAAGGGGGGTAATGTCATGACCTTACCAACTCCGGACCCTCATACACTGCTCTGACCCTGGCACACACCTCCCCCACACCTCCCACACACCTTCAGGGCCACCAACAACCTCACAAGGCTGCATTGGCAACACCCATGGCCATCTCTGAACAGACTCCTGGGCATCACTGAACCCCGGAATCTCAGCTGACACGTCACCCTGAGGCTTCCCTGTCACCAGATACATCGACTTAGCAGGAGGGTAATATATAAACCGTAGGATAGCATACAAGTCAGGTAGTCTTGATATTCACCATAGTTCACCGTAGTCTCTGTTTCTATTCCAGTCTAGTTTTGTGTCTCTGTCTCTCTCTCTCGTCTCGTCTCCCATATCTTGTCTCCGCGCCTTGTACTTCTGTTCCATGACTTGTATTTCTGTTCTGTATCTCTCCTCTATCTCTCTATTTCCTGTCTCATATCTTTTCCTCTCTATTTCTATCTCCTGTTCCGTATGTCTTATCATCTCCCAGTTTCCTGATCAATCTATCTCCTATCTGTTCCGTACCTATCCCTATCAACTCCCAACCATATTTCCATTCCCCAATCAAGACTACCTTCCCATTCCCCATTCACCCCTCCACTAAAAGCCCCAATCCCCTGAACTTGTGCTCCTCAACCCAGAGCACTCTCAACTTTGCACGCATCACTACTCATACGCTGGAGCATCCAGACTTCATCCCAGGCCACTCATAGTTGCACCAGAGCTTCTGAGAAGCCCCGGACCTGTACTTAGCCTCCTGAGCTTGCCTAGTAAGGACTCGCCAGTGTAGCTGAGCCCCCATCGTCAGTGGGACCTGACAGTGGGGTGCACCGGGGTATCTACATCCGAGGTAAGGCAAAGGGGAATGGGTTCCGGGGCAGGCATGGGTTGCCAGCAGGGGTGGAGTGTGAGGTTCTGCCAGTCAATTTGGGGGTTGGTTGTGCGGAGCCAGGGGAGTCCCAGGATGAGGGAGGCGGCAGCATGGAGCCTGGTTACGAGGAACTGGACCTCCTGCTGCTGGCCATTGGTAAACGTGATGGATAGCTGTACAGAGTGGGTGATGGCTCTGAAGGATGTGGTACTGCCATCAAAGAGCCCAAGGTGGATGGGAATGGGTAAGCGTTGAAGGGGGTGGGGGGTTGATGAGTTGATGAGGCCAGGGACTCGTTGACAAAATTGTTGGTGGCACCACTGTTGATGAGGGTGTTGACATGGGCAGGGGAGGCATCAAGGGAGGTACTGATGAGGAGGGTCTGTCAGGATTGCAAGGAGATGTAAGCCGTGGGGGTGTCTGGGGATAAAGCCATTGTGCAGAGGTATGAAGCCGGGGTGGGGGAGATGTTGGGGTCTGGTTTGTGATTTAGTGCATCTTCCAGATCTAAACTGCTGGCTCATTTTCTGTAAACTGGTAGTCACAATCCTCGCCGTCGATGGTCCAGACTGTGTGGCCCATAGTGCGGCGCTTAGGGCAGTCCTACCATGTCTTTGCCTAGTTCTTCCTCTGGTCCTCCTACTCCCCTGTCCTCCAACAATAACTGTGTAGCGTCCTGGGAGTTATATGAGGCGCGCCAGGCAGCCTTCAACTGGCGCTGGGATGTGCACGTGCTATCAGCAATGCTCCATCAACATGAGTGGGGGCATTCCCTCAGTGTCCAGTGCTAACCCAGATATAGAGGTGTCGATGCAAACTCTAGGGGCGGGCTCATCCTGGCAGGCCCTGCCCTGCCCAAAGGTGGTGGTGCTGCGCCCGGCTCCCTGCACTGCTGAGTTGTCCCCAGGGCATTGGGTCCCCGGAGCAGGTGGTGGAGGCATTGTCCTGGGTTTGGGGCCCCCCAACCCTTGCATGGTGCCAGGAGCATAGTCCAGTAGGTAGCTCTTCCTTTTTGTGTGTTCCGGGGCTGATCTGGGACCTTTTTTAGTGCGTCTTCTGTGCTCGTCGGGGGGAACCCTGCAAATTCATTGCTCCGGAGGCAGGGTCGCGCTGTGACTCCTCCGTGTGTGAGGCCTGTTGGGCCCGCCATGAGAGATGCTCGGTGTCACAACTTGTGTGGTGGAGGAACAGGGGTGGGGTGTGGAGTGGGTCTTGGCCCAGATGACGGCAGCTCTGAGGTCCAGGCATGTGTGGAGGGGTTGCTGGGAATCAGGGGGGAGTGGTGTCGGGACAGTGGTGAAGATAGGGCCGCCGCGGGGGGTGCCGAGGTTGTCTGGGGTTGGTTCCAGCAAGTGGCGGGTATCCTCCCCATCCGGTCAGCCCCCCAAGCGCCCGCAAAGGTCACCTTCCCCTGAGGCAGGTCCCCCCAGGGTACACATGTACTCCCCCCAAACGGGGAGGCTCCTGGGCCCTGCTTCCCCAGCAACTCACAAGGTGCCTGTAGCAGAGGCGTCAACGGGCACAGGCTCTGATGAAGGAGATTGCCCAGAGGGATATGGAGCTGCAGGAGGTTCAGAGGGAGCATGACATGGCAAGATGGGAGCTGGAAGCCCAGGCGAGTACAGAGTCAGAGGAGCTGTGGGCAGAGCTGCAGAGGGCACAAGAAGAATGGGATGCAATGAGGCGGGAGTGGGAGATGGCCATGGCAGTTGTGAATGCCTGGGCAGGGGAGGTGCGGGACACTCCGAGCGCACATTCAACAGCTTGAGGACCACATGGCAGCTTCCTGAGTGCACCCGGCGATCCCGTCATTCCAATCCAAGGTGCTGGAGAGGCGGGTCGCGGAGGTGGGCACTCTTCAAGTCAAGAGGGCGGCGGTGGTCCGGAGGTGGGATTGGGCTCTGCAAGAGGTGGCGGCGAGGCGGGGCGAGGCCATACGTAAGTAGTCCTGTCCAGCCCCTTTTTGTTTTGTGACTAAGTTTGGCTGTCCAAGTTGGGCGCAGGAGCACTGGCTCCTGCTGGATGCATCTTCAGTGGCATTTGCATCCCTGCAAGAGGGCCTGTCCCATCTGCACCAGGTGCTGTCACCGGAGGTTGAGCATGGCATGGCACAGTTGGATTGGGTGTTGGCGGGGCACTGTTGGTGGAATGCGGTGGCCCTGGGGACTTGGCTGGAGGTTGCGGTGGATGCAGGCGAGCCTCTGCCCCGGCAAGAGGACCATATAGTGATGGTGGCGGCACAACTGAAGGCAGCCATGTTGGTCGAGGAGGTGGCAGTCCCGGAGGAGGGGAGTGGCCTGGGGGAGGTTGAGCGAGCAGAGTGAGGGGGCGGTTTCTTGTTTCTTATGTCTCCAGGTCCCCATGTCCTATGTTGTACTTTTAGAATTTGTATGTACTGGTCCTTGTTAGTCTTCTTGTTGTTCCGGAATACACCTTTTTGGGATTTGCAATTAGTGAGGGGTGGGGAAGGGATAAAAAGGAGCTTAGGGGTACAGGGTGGGAGTTGAATCCCGAGTGAATCCAGAGGTGGGGGGTTAGGCCCACTACTGCCATCTGTAAGATCTAGTCCCGGGGGTCCCAGGGCTTGCTGGGGTGCCGCCAGTGGAAGTCCCGGAGCACCAGGGGAGCTTTGGAGAGGTTCTCACGGGGTTCCCAAGTGTCATCCTTGGGGCCGTAACCTTTCTAATGCACAAGGTAAAGGGTTTGGTTGCGGACTTGCCGGGAATTGAGGATTTGATTGACTTCGTATTGGACGTCACCTTCAAGTTTGATTGGCGGGGGTCGTTTGGGTTGCTGGCCAGAGAAGGGATTCAGGGTGTATTCTTTGAGGAGGCAGACATGGAACACTGGGTGAAGTCCTTTGAGGGTCAGGGGTAGGTCGAGGCTGTAGGCATGCGTCAAAACGTTCCAGAGGATTTTAAAGGGTCCAAAGCGCTTGTGGTTGAACTTCGGGGAGGGTTGGCGGGTTTTGATGTTGTGTCAGTCAAGCCATACAATAGTTCCTGGGGGCCAGTCAGGGGTGGGTTTGCGGCAGGAGTCGGCGTGCTTGGTGTAGGCTTTGTTGGCGGTGTTGATTTCTTCCCGGAGGAATTTGTGGAGGGACCGGAGATCTTGCGTGACTTCATGGGCGATGTGCAAGGGTATGTTGTCGAGGGAGAGGGTGAGCCGGGGGTGGTAGCCCTTGTTGGCATAGAAAGGGGAAACTCTGGTGGCAGAGTGAGGGGTGTTGTTGTACATGAACTCGGCCAGGGGCAGGTCATGCCACCAATCGTCCTGCTGGTGGTTGATGTAGAGGCAGAGGTTATTGCGCCAAGGTCTGGTTCACGTGTTTGGTCTGTCCGTCGGTCTCTGGATGATAGGCAGTGGATAGATTGGTTTTGATTTCCAAGGCCTTGCACAGAGACTGCCAGAACCAGGAGATGAAGAGGGGACCACAGTTGGAGATGATGTCGTCGGGGAGCCTGTGTTTGGAGAACACATGTTTGAGGAAGATCCGGGCAAACTCTGGGGCATTGTCAGTGGTGTGGCATGCAATGAAGATGGCTTGTTTTCTGAGGCAGCAGACTACCATGAGTATGGCATTGAAGCCATTGGAGTTGGGGAGTTCGACAATGTGGTCCAGGGAGATGGATGACCAGGGGCAGGGACCGACAGGGAGGGGTTTAAGAAGACCGTAGGGGCGGTGATGGGGCACTTTTGCCCGGAGGCAGGATTCGCAGGCTTGGACATACTGGGTGACGTCGCGCTTGAGTCCGGGCCAGAAGTAAGTCTGGGAGATGAGCTGAACAGTCTTACGGATTCCCGGGTGTCCCCGCAGCTTATGGTTGTGATGTTGTTGGAAGATATTGAGAAATATCTTTTTGTGGTCCACAGCGTAGATTTGACCATCCCAGAGGGGGAGGGAGTTGTCAGGGGATAGGGTGAAGGTTGGTGGGGTCGGCGGGGCGTCTTCCGGAGTGTTCTGGGGGTCGTGCTGAGTGAAGAAGGGGTCTAGGGGTGCGTTGCGGATTTGGTGTAGGATTCCTTCTTTGTTCATAATCAGCATGGCGTGGAGGTGCTCTGGGGGAATGACGACTCAGTGATTAAAGGAGTTCCGCTCCGCCTCAAACAACTTTTTTGGGTAGATGTCCGGTCGTCGGGTGAGGGCGTTGGGTTTGGCTTCAAGGTGGCCATGGCAGTAGTGGATGGTGAAGTCGTACTCCGAGAGGATCTCTGACCAGCGGGCTTGGCGGCGGCTGAGCTGCTTTGTGGTCGTGAAGTACTGGAGGTTGTTGTGATTGGAGTAGACTTGGATGCGGTGGGGTGCTCCTTCGAGGTAGGCCCGCCATTGTTTGAAGGCTTTGACTATGGCGAGCAGCTCCTTATTGTAGATGTCATAGTTGAGCTCCGCCAGAATCATTGAGCGTGTGTAGAAGGCGACGGGGCACAGCTCACTGCTGCCAGGGTCCATCTGCAAAAGGATGCTGTTGATGGTGTAGTCAGAGGCATCGCATTCCAAGACAATGGGGAGGGAGGGGTCGTAGTGCTGGAGGATCGGGGCAGAGGTGAAGATGGATTTGAGGAGTTCAAATACGCTCTGGCACTTGCTGTCCCAATTCCAGGAAGTGTCCTTCTGGGTGAGCCGGTTGAGGGGTTTTGTGATGCCGGAGTAGTTATTGATGACCCAGCGGTAGAAGTTAGCGAAGCCCAGGAAGGATTGTACCTCCTTGACGTTCTGGGGGGGTGGCCAGTTGAGGATAGCCTGGATCTTGACCGGGTCCATGCACACTCTGTCCGGGGAGACTATCACACCCAGATACTCTACCTCCGTGATGTGGAAGGCGCACTTCTCCGGTTTGGCATGGAGATGGTATCTCTGGAGGCGTTCCAGGACCTGGCGCACGTGGTCCCAGTGGTTGTTGAGGGAATCGGAATAGATGAGGATATCAACGAGGTACACAATCACGAAGACATCGCTCATGTTGTGGAAGATGTCATTCATGAAGTATTGGAAGGTAGCGGGGGAGTTGGTCATTCTGAAGGGCATGACAAGGTATTCAAAGAGTCTGTAGCAGGTGCAGAAGGCGGTCTTCCACTCATGTCCCAGAGCTATGCGCATGTTGTTGTAACCCGACCAGAGGTCTATTTTGGTGTAGATTTTGGCACTGCGGAGACAGTCGACAAGGTCGCCAATGAGTGGGAGGGGGTACCGGCTCTTCTTGGTGACTTTGTTGAGTCCCTGGTCATCAACGCAGAGTCAGAGGGAGTGCGAATAGTACAGGTGCTCCGGCAGCAGAGTTTGAGGGTCAGATGAATACCTTGCCAAGCATCTTGTCAAGGTAGTCCTTGAGGGTGTGGAGCTCCACTTCGGACATGTTGCAGACCTTGCTGAACAGGGAGGAGGTACCATCCTCAAGGTCAATTGTATGGTCGTACGATTGGTGGGGGGGAAGTTCCTTTGCACTACCTTCAGAGAAGATGTCGGCAAACTTGTGGTACTT
>QGOB01002324.1:0-29938 GCA_003313055.1 Termitomyces sp. MG145 | reverse complement strand
AAAAAAAAAAAAGATGGACGAGGGTTATCGCCAGGTTCTTGAGTTTCGGGGATATCACTCGCGTTTCCTATTGTCGAGTGGTTCGACTCTGAAGGCTGAGTGGATTGTGCATCGGGCGGTGTGGGTGGGGTGAAGGCGGAGTTCCATTATTATTGGAGGCTTGAGCTTCGCGAGCGTCATTTGCGTTGGAATCTTGAGGTGGTGAGAGAGTCGTAGGGATGGGACTGAGGGGAACGTGCGTGGTTGGAGTTGCAGTCAGTGTTGGGGGAGGGTCTGCGTGAAGGATCTTGATTCCGCAGCCACCTATCTGAGGAAGAACTTGTAGAGGGCAGTCATAGTGAGGACGACAAGGTGCGTTGCTACCCAAGGCCAGTTGGGAAGTGCAGAGCTTGAAGCAGGTTAAGGCGTGAAGAAAATCGAGAAGGACATAGTGGACGGAGAAGAAAAGGGAAGGAAGGAAAGCGATCGACGACCGTCAGCGTCGCTCAGTACACAGAACAGACATATCCTACAAGTTACATCTACGCCAACAACCCAGGTGTTACGTTGATTCTCCCCTTGGTCATCTCATGGCTTGTCGCTCAATGCTCTCGACCCTAACTATAGACAGTACATCATCGACCTCGACGCTGCCCTGCCCTAGAGATGAGGCAAAGGCGACTCCTCCTCGATGAGGCTAGTATCAATCGGCGTTGTCATCATCGTTCTTCTCGTCACGTTCGTTCATCTGCTGCGCGCTTGTCGCCCTATCTTAGGCAACATGCCCACTGTCGAGCCCGTCCCAATATCACGACGCCTTCCCGGTCCCAAGCGAGATCCTCTATCGCTGTCACCCATTTACAATCAGCCAGTCCAGATTCTATAATCTTTCAATACGAGAATTCATCCGCCAAATAGAACCTCCTCCTCGTCACCTGTCGCAAATAGGTCACCTCCGGCTCGTTTGAGTCCTTAGATCCAGGTGTAGCTGAACCACCTAGGAACTCACAGCGTATGGGTACTGTAGCAGTAGCTGTCGACCATCTGGGGCCCGGTCGAGCCAACTGGCATAACTTCTACGCCAAGAAGAAAGATCATAGTGAGAGGGGTCCGAAGGGGACAAATGCTGAAATAGATAGCTGACTGTTTCGCCCACTCGAAGTTGAACGCTGTGCATAGTCCCAAAGATCTGAAGTGTTGCATTTGAAGTTATGTTACAACTGCAGAGCGAGGGGGGTGCCTATGAAATGTAGGAGACCGATGAAAGGGGACTGCATACCACACACTCTATTCTGTCGTACTAACCAATGGGGTTAGCAGACCTCCATTCGTTCGCAGATCCCTAACCATCGAATCCTTCCACGCACGCACGCGGGTATCTAATCGTCCCATCATGCGGCCTAAAGGACAAGCTCGTTTGTGAAATGAAACGTGGTCCTCACCCATCAGACTTCCAATTACCTGCGTCCTATTGACTCAAATTGACTCAGTATTTGATATGGCATGTGAGTGGAAGCTTGTGGAGAACAAAGTTTTGATCTGAACAATCTGAATCGTTGGCGTGATCAAGCACCGAGAATATGGCATGTGAGTGGAAGCTTGTGGAGAACAAAGTTTTGATCTGAACAATCTGAACCCTTGGCGTGATCAAGCACCGAGTGGTCGAGTGCCTGAGATCAAAATAAGTTCCTGCGATTTATCATACTTATTTACGACTAATACGAGCTGATACGAGACTAGAAAGGAATCAATCGCTCGTGGCGGAACTTGCCGCTCAATTCTAGCAAATGCCAGGCGCAATAACGCGAATGCGGTGCGTACTACGCCCCTGTTGGACGGACTCAAAGAATACTCACCGTCTTCACACACTTCAATTCCAGCTACGCCTTAGCTCCCGGCATAATCACCGTGGACCCCAAGCGTCTGAGCGTGCGGTAATCGGACATATGTAGTACAAACTTAGTGTAGTGTGTTTCATTTGCGTGCGCTCCATTAGGTTAGAGATATCAATGACAATACCAGGAACATTCCAAAGCAAGGAGCAGGCGGTATGTATTGAGACACAGATCTTCGGAGAAGTGATCCGAATCAATTCTGGTGACACCAGATGTAGTGGCGAGGAAGTAAACTAGCTGGAGATGGTTAACCCATAATGATCACGGCAAGTAATTCGGAGGTAATGTCAGGTAGGCAAAGAGCATACCTTATCATTGAAGTTGATGCATGCTACATCAAGGGCATGTTGCAAAACCCTGATATACAGCCATCTGTTAGCATGAACCACTATATTATGGCAATTTTGATGTTCCACTTTGAGCTCCTACACATTAAAGGCACCTTCCACGGCCTTGATGGACTTTTGCAACAACTGCTACAGCCTAATGACTCAGTACCCGATACAACTGATAACAACATATTTAAAGACTGGATCAACCCTATGCATGGCTTCATGGACCACATACAGTTGCCCATCCCCTTACTCTGCCATACTACTACCATTTCAAACCTACCTCTAATAGGCTGGAAGCCCTTTCCCTTAACAATACTCATTAACAATTCTGTTTCAACTAATGAGGCTGCTGCTGCTGCTGCTCACTCAAGTCTCTTAACCCAACATTGCCTGGTATGTGCACTCTTGCTATATCTGCCAGGTCCACCAAATGACCACCTATCATTGCTATTCTCATAAGCACCTCCACAATTGCATGCTATCACCACTAACAGGCCTAGATAACAGGGTTGCATTTTCTTGTTGTGTGTTACTTCAATGTGTGTGTTCCTCATCAAGTCCAAGTCTCCTGGCTGGAAGTCATAGTTCCTGATAGTAGCAGCATGCTCTTGTTTGGAACAAAGGGCAGCTAAATGTCAAATATTAAATACTACATCATGCAAACATTCAAGGTCCTCTTGATGGTCCTGAAGGTCTATAGCATGTCTGGCAATCAAGTCAGTAGTTGTTAGCAAGGCATTAGGCAGCAGTTCCAGGAATGTGGCTTCCACTAGAAAGAGAGCGTGTGTTCCAGTAACAGCATAGTATGGGGAATAGCCCATGCATTTATGGACAGTAATGTGCTTGGACTAGAAGACAGTGTGTGTGGCAAAAGTCCATTGGGACTGGTCACTATTAATGGCTTTGAAGAAAGCTTGTCTAATGTCAAAGTGTGACTGTTCTGCAATACCATTTTCTCATTTATTGTAGCCAGAAATTGAAATATAGTTCAGGTGATACTTCTTGGCTAGAATAGTGACAGCTTTAATGATTGGAGGGCCATTATTAGTAAAAATTTCCCTAAGCACTCCCCAGTGACAGATAATGTCTTCAAATAGCCATTTAGCAATTGTGTCAGTATTTTCCTTAGCAAGCATGTGGAATTTGTGGTCATGGATCAATAAACAGCATCTCTGAATAATGTACTTGAATTTGTTGAATGGTGGCATAAACATGGTGTCTATATAGATCTTGCTGAACAAGGCAATATCCTATGTGGGTTGGATGGCTTGGTACTACACTCTTTGAGCTTTCATTGAGAAACATATTATAAAGACAAATCATTTTAATTCAAGAAGAACATTTCATATATCTTTGTGTGTTTCTCTCAAAACTATTATTATATTTCTTTTGAATGTATCTTAAGAATTTTTTTCTTCTTTTTTCTTACAAATTTTTTTAGTGTTTCTGAGAATTCTGAGATAAAGTCTTTGTGTTTCTCAAAAAAAAAAAGAAATACAAAAAGATTTTCCTCATATACACTCAGAAGAAATATAATAATATTTTTGAAAGAAACACATAAAGATACATGAAATGTTCTCCTTGAATTAAAGGTGAGACACTGGAAGGCTGCCTGAATACTATGACCTAACCAGACTGAAGTATCTTCATTGTGTGTATGATTAGATAGATACATGTAAATACTTGTTGTTCTTGCTCACCTTTGTTGCATGTGTGATTAGATAGAGTGCAACAAAGGTGATTCCAGCTACTTATGACACTTGTCACGTGCTCTCTGTGACCTTCTCCCTACTTGTTGTGAGGATGCCTGGACACTTACAGAAACATCCATTGTATTTATAATATGTTTCTTGAAAAAAATTCACAGAAAAATTTGCAAGATACACTATATAAAAACAAATCTTTTTATTCAACTATTTCTCAATTTATTGAAATAATTTGTACTTGAGAAAAACATGTTAGAAATGACATAACATATTTCTAATTGCTATTTCTCAAGAAACATATACAATTTCTTGAAGTGAGTATTCAATGCAAGAAGTGTGGTCTGAGCTCCACACCTGGCCAACAAAATGTCAAGATATTTTGAGAAACATATGCAGAAGTCCTTAGGAAGAACTGATAGTTTCTATGACTGAATACCAGGAGTGGTAAGGACTACTCTTATTCAGAAAGAGGGGCGCTGATAGGTTTGAATGGGAGGTCCGTGTGAAAACAAGTTGATGGCAAATTCCAACAAGTTCTTTCCCTCCCTGACCCGTTATCTTTACTTGGACGGAAGATGCCTTGAGCTAATTCTATGGAAGTAACTCTGGACGAAGGACTGACGATTTTTTATTATTGGCCTGAGTACTGCTTAGTACTTGTATTCTTTCTGTGTTAAGCTCATGCATGCTGAAATTACATCAACTCGGCATTGTGGTCGACGGAGAAGGGGCGCGTTCGCTCATTCAAACCGTTAAGTATGCGGCTCTCAAGACATAGATGAATCCAACGAAACACGCCCCTCCAGCCCGATTATTCATCTTCCGGGGAGCTGTTATCACCCGCCATGGCCTGCGGAGTAAATGTGTATCTTTGAACCACAAGATATATGTGCGAGGAGCGTTGGCGATAAACCAAAGTGTATATTTTCGCCATAGTGTTCTACACTTACCCTCATTTTACGGTGTTTTCTACCAGGCACAATAAAATTACGACAAGGACATTGGCCTTGATAACGTCTGGAAGGCGGAGCGTCATCTGATACAGTGATGAAAATTCCTCATCGAGAACCCTGCCTGAGTGCGTGACAGTGATATTTGAAATACTGGCACTGTGGTCATGTGAATTGAATGCTTTTAAAAGCGCCTACTTAAGTACATTGCCAACTCTATTGTTTCTGAAAACTTATTCAGGGTAACAAAGACGTTATTGAGGATAAAATTGTCTTGAATATTTCCACAAAAGTGCATAAATAGATAAGATAAGATGTTGATCAATCTAGCCGTGGTCGAATTCTCGCGCACGTCCCTTTTGTGTTGTGCGTCAAACACCTCGAGCTCATCGGCTGCCACGATGGCGGGCTCAACAATATCCCTCGATTCCCTTAGCTCCCCGTCACCCTCACTATCACCGCCACCAGAGTCTAACAAACCCACTGAACCTACCAGCGCTGGCCTAAACAGTGACTCGGAGCTTTCTGAGCTCACTGAGGAGGAGCAAGAGGCTGATAAAAGGAATCACGTTCCTCGCAAAGGAGCTAGGAATGGCGTATTACACCGCGGGGGACGCCCCCCGCGTCGTGGAGGGCGCAGAAAAACTAGTAGTATTGTCCCCGCCCCAATGTGGGGTTGGGCAGAGACAAAGTCGTCCTCTAACGTCGTTGAGGAAGAGGAAGAGGAAGAGATGGCTGGGCCCCCACGAGCCATGGAGGAAGAGGAAGACGAAGAAGGCGGCCGTGACGACGAGCAGGAAGAGGAGGAGGAAGAGCCCGAGGCAAAACAAGTTCGCATTGTTCCTGAGGACGATCCGCCTGCTGTCGAGGCAGACGAGGATGAGTCCTTCTCTGGCGACGATGACCCTACGTATCGTTCTCGACGATCTACACGCAAACCGAACCCCTTGTGTGACGCCAACATGAATAGCAGTTCTAAAAACGGCGACGACATGGACGTCGATGCCGATGACGATGTCGACGAGGCTTCCGATGCAGGAGCCCTACCTGTTCAAATGAATGAGCCTGAAAGCGAAGATGAAAACGGGAACCATTCAGAGACAGAGGACGAGGCCGACGACGACAAGGATACTCTGCCCGCCGCTGATGCTGACGAACCGGCCACTACAACGACTACCCCCATGGAAATGGATCTCGACGTCGACATCACAGCACCTCAAGCCCAAGATCTTGCTCCCCTTGCAGCTGCAGCAGCCGCTTCGTCTATCATGGCAGGCTCGGGGGTCCTAGACCCACCTTCCCCATCGTCATCCCAGCGTTCTACTCCTGCTTCTTCTCGTTCGAACTCACCTGCCCCGGGTACTGATGCGGAAGATGCAGTTGATATGAATGCAGGCGAGGAAAAGGATGAGGACGACGCAGCCCTTGTTCCTGTTGTTACAGATGTTGACGTCGCGGAACAAGAGGGTGCGGAAGAAAATGATTTGGAGGCGGACGATGGCGACATTGATGACACCAATCTGGACGATGATGCGGACAACGAGGTCGAGAGCGACTTACAGCCCGCTCATCGCGCCGAAGCGCTGGACGTTTTAGCAACAATAGAACTCAAGTTTGCGCTTCTCAGAGAACGTGTATATGTCGAAAAGATGGAGAACCTCGCTTGGGAAGAGGCATTAGTCAACGAGGGTCTGCTTGAATTCCTTTTGCTCCGGATTAAAGTTAATGATCCTTTTTACAGGCACACACCCAGAGCTCTTACATCTTCAACGCGAACTGTCAACGAGGAGGGACAAACGCATAGAGCTCGCGACGCGTAAAAGGCTGCTTGAAGTGGCAAATGTTAACAAACGTAGACGAACCGATGAAGATGGCATCTGGAGCTGGTGGAAGGTATGTAAAGCTTTTTTTACGCAGTGTGACCATAAACTGATAAATTCTGACAGTTTTCTCGAGATGACCTGCAAACGGAGATGATCGCGGAGACTAATAGGAAACGGAGGCGTATGGAGCGCGAGCGTAGAGTGAACGATCGCCACCAACCTGGTATGATGACTTACAGCTCTTTTACCTGTTTTAATGGCAATCGTTGTAGTCCGTGCCATTCCTCCCGCAAATCAAGAATACCCTCCGGCACAACGTCTCCGCAAAGTCATCAAGTCTATTGCCTTTAGCAACTTGCGTACCAAACCTACTAAAAGATGCCGCCCGCCTCGACTTGTCTACCCGGAGCTGTCTGCTTTAACTGAGTACGACATTGCCTATGACATGGAATGTATCTTCCAAACACAACGTGAGCGCTCACGCGTGAATATTCCGCCAGGTGGATACGATATGCCCCACGTCCATCGCGTACCCAGTGCCAGTGCCTACCAAAATAACGGTCCTTACATGAACAGCGCTAGCCATGTCGGATATCCTCCCGTCCCTCACTCCCATCAGTTGGGGTACAACGATGGTGGCCATATAAACAGCTCAAGACCCTATCTGAATGGTGCATCTAATGTTGACCATCGTATTCCTCCTTTTCCACAGGGCCCTCCGCAGCACGTCCATCATCATCTGCCGCCGCCTCCCCAGCCTATGCTACCGCACTCTCACCCCCACACGCCATTCGCAGGTCCACCGGGATCGCGCAATATCCACATGCAGCAGCCTCAACAATATCCACCACCTACTCCGCTCCATAGTAGCCATGGACATCACTCTCAGGCACCTCCGCCACAAAACGTGGCGCCCCCATTCAACAGTGGTGCAGATCAAGACATTCCTGTACATTCTCATCATACTCACAACCACGCCCTGCCTCACACCCATGGTTCCTCTTATCATCCGCCTCGTCGCTCGCCTTCGCCGGTCGCAATGGGAATGATGCAAAATGGTGGGTCATCATCAAGTAAGATGGGTCCTGGATTCAATGGGGTATCACCTTGGATGAGCTCAGGAATGGGTATGGAACACGTTTATAATGGTTCTGGCCCTGCCCTGAGCAAGGGCGCCGACTGGGGTCGAGATAGGGAAAGGGATGGGCGATCTGAGGAAGATGAACGGGAAAGTATGACGAGAGAGATGGACAAACGGGAGCGTGAACGGGAGCGTGATCAGCGAGAGCGTGAACGAGATATTCAGCGAGATCAGCGTGAACGAGATATCCAACGAGATCGCGAGCGGGAGAGGGACGAATTGGAGCGTGAGCGCCAACGTGATATGCACCACTTGCATCATCAGCCCCTACAACAACATCAGCAGATACCGCACCGACATCAGGCTTCTCAACATCTACACCTGTATCCAGGTTCTAGCTCTCAACATCACCACATTAATGGTGCACATCACCATCATCGTCCGCATCACCATCACGTCGTTCATCATCATCATCAACCCTCCTCTGTGACTCACTCGGGTCATCCAAACTCTCTTGCACAGGGACTACGCAGCCCTCGCAATCTCCAACGTGATCGCAATGAACGAGAGCGAGAGTATGATAACCGTTCGAGCCACAACCAGCACCCTACAGAAGTGATTAACCTTACCTCGTCTAAGCTTCCCCCGTCACAGTACCATGACCAGCACCCTCCGCCTGACTATCGGGATGTCCGAAGCAAACACGGTTCAGGAGGCTCGCGTACGCCGTCTTCCTCTGGGCCGGGTTCGTCAATGGTGATAGACGATAAAGAACGACCTTCCCCCATGCCTTTTGCCCTCCCTCCATCTCATGGACTATCACTCCCCAATCATGGGCCTCCTCCTGGATCTAATTCTCTGAATGGAAGGATGACTCCTCCCAGGAACTCTTGGAATATCTCTGAGGACAATAACTACCGTGGACCTCTTTCACACCCGTCTTCCGGCCCCCCTCCAGGGCCCTACCACGGCGTTCCTCACGAAAGCGGAACGCCTCACACTCGCTCGCCTAATCAAGCTCATCGCTATACGAATAATGGTAGCTCTTTGGCGCGCGGTCCACCACCGCCATCGGGACCTCCATCCTCACAGCAGTCCTCTCGTCACAATTCCATCGGACTCCACTCACCCCCGCGGCCGGCTCTTCCCCGCCCTCCCGTTCCCCCTGCACCCGCAAGTCCGAATCTTCCTATCTCTACCCCGGCTCCGTACCCGCCTTCGAGCGCAAACCCCAATCGTTCCCCTTCCCGGTTTGCAGATCCTCGTTCGCCTCCTATCAATTTCAAAATGCGGCCCCCTTCTCCACCCCCCAATAAGATTCCTCCGTATGCTGTGCTACCGGGACCCGGCAGGACGTCGACGCCTACACTCGAGAAAAATAATAACGGGCCTTCGGGGCCCGGTTACTCTGGTAGCAGGGGTCCGGAAGCAATGATGCCATTCCAATCATCTGGTCGAGGGTACGTCGGGCAGAATGGAACGATTGATAGAGACAGGGATAAGGAGAGGGAACGCGAACGCGACAGGGAGCGGGAGAGGCTACCGCTTTCTCACTTTGCCCCCCCACAACCACCCGTGCCGGCAAAAATGAGTGTGCCACAGATGGTGGATGGCCACTAACAGTGTTGCCTATGTGCGTGTTGCGTGTCCGTGAGTTATAGATATAATTCACAACGTATGAGATTTTTTTTTCGTTTCCCATTGACTACAACTGGTTTAAGTCAATAGCACCATTCCTATCCCCTCCTCGCGGCACTATTTTGATTTGACTTGTACCCACTCCTATTCTTTTTCATTTTTTTTTCTTGTCCTGCTTCGCTACATCTCGTGTGCCATACTACGGTTTGTTCAGAATAATGTGGATTATTTTCTCGATATCGGTCGGACTCTGCATCAATTGTTTGAGACTAAGGACCATTCTGCAACGAGCAAGAGTCATCCGAGTCGGCGTCATCATGTATAACTATGTAAAGTCGCCGCCGAGAAGCAATACTCGAGAAGCTCGCTTAAAAGTGAGCTCGTCCTACGTAAAGGTGGCTTCGTACTGTGTCGTCACAAGGAAACTCGGCCTTCCGGTCCAATGTTTCCTGAATTGATAAAATCGGAATCATCCGGATGATCGAGCGGAAACTCGGCACACAGGCCGCGGCTACGAGCCAAACGTGTGGGGATGGCCAAATGCGTGGACATCCATTCTCTTCTATTTCTGCACGCAAGGAGGTCAGGAGACTATTGGCCTCAGTCGATCCAACCTTTCTGGCCTCCTGAGGTCTCCATACAATGTTTGCCTCCGTTGCCCGAAGCCGCGCCACCTTCTTCAGGTTCATGTTGATCCCGGTGAAAATTTCCGAATTACTCGTATAAGACTGATTGACGGGCTTCTTAAGCTTTCTGGCTCCCTCATGTACCAGTGAGGTGTAGGAGTCGCTGTGATGACGATGATACTTGAAGATCCTCCGGACTCGAACAATTATTAGTGGCTATCACTGCAGTTTGAATCCAACATTGTTCCGTGTCACGCTAGAGATCGAAGCCGGTCGCTGGCGGACGATCCTCATGGTCAGGTACAGAACAACTGGTACAATGCCGCCGTACAACCCGTCGACCTGGAACAGTTATTATTACGATGAAATTAGATCACAGGCGAATTAAGGTAGCAATAAGGTGCACAATACATCGTAGCAAAGAAAACGCAGTATATAGAATATGACGAAACTTAACCGGCACGAGTTGCCGCGAGCCGAGCTCGGCAAGGTCTTTGTGAGGCTGTGCACCTTTCGGTTTCGCGTTTTTTGCATGACGTCGTCCTGTGCTTTTTATAAAGAGACATAGCAAGGTGCGGGATTACTATTCACTAACCCGATATGAATTGGTATTCATCAATACCTTGATTATACGCTTAGATGTCGAGCCAATGAGGTCAGCTATTGCACGTAAGAAACCGAGGACGAAACTTCCACATGGCAAGATCGGAAAATGAAAAAAAAAAATGTGAAGAAATGCAGAAAATTGAAGCGGGACAAATATGAAGTTTTGCCAAGGAACGAGGCTCACAAGCCAAGCTTGGCCATTGCAGTTCGCATGTTTGTTTCATCATTTATCTGAGCTCATATACCAGACAGAGCCTCAAGACTGTCTCAATGAGGGTGATGAGAATCCCGATGACAGAACGTAGAGACAGGGTACAAATTCTTTCTCGGGACACATGAGAAGAACCTTGTGTGCGGTCACACGTTCGGTACAGCGAAAATTTAGCCCGATGACATCGTGTCACAAAAAGAGTCAAAAAAAGCGTGGCAAATAGCGAGTGAGATCGTCGGGGAAGCGACGGCTATTATTGTGGAACAGACTGTGCGCGCCTAATAGAAATCTGGAAACCCGCGGCTGCCATCAGGATTGATCAGGGGCAGGCCCCCGGGTGGTTTGATCAATGACTTGTATTGCTGACGAGAAAGGAAACCTTGCGATTCTGGACTGCACTCTATCCAAATTAATTTTCGTATGCCAGGGAAATGTGAGTCCTGGTTCTATCGCGCCTTTGCTTCTCTCCCGCCATGACGATGCGAAACTTTACGCTCGCTGACCCTCCGTATTTCTCAGAACAGTCGCCACCAGTCAAAACCGAGGCCTCTGCCTCTCCTGAACTTTTGTCTTCTAGTCACTCGTCCCTTCAGCAGTTCCAATTCAAATTTCACGCACCACTGTCATCGTCGTCTCACGGATCGCTTTCCTCCACTCGCCATCCCTCGGAACCACCTGCTATCCCACAGAGCCAGATATATCGGTTCAATTCGGGGTCTGGTCACAATCCCATGTCAAATCAGTCGCCCTGGTCATCATCTCCCGGGTCTCCTCTGCCGCTTCCTTCTGCTTCATCTCGAATGATCAATGGCGATACCAAGTTTGAACTCGAGCCTCATCCGCAAACTATAACCTACATGGATGACTACGACGATACAACGGAGCTCGTTGAGATCCCTGAAGGCTCAAATCTCAGTCTTGAAGGAGATTTCGTAAGTTCGTCGACAAATTCACAGAAGCAGGTTAGGCGACGAAGCAGCAAAGGTGTGTTCTCTTGCTTGCGGGAATCCGTCAGAGCTATTGTTCCTTCTGACCTGACAACTCCCGTTGTCGGAATTGTCATTGATGGCTTACTTGGTGGATTTCTTTATAGCATGTGATCAATGTCGCAAGTCAAAATGCAAGTGTGAGCGACCGTCGCCAAGCGAACCTTGCAAAAGCTGTGTGATGTTAGGAACGCGTAAGTACTCTTCTCCCGCTTTTTGAATGTCTAGATGGCCAGGCCATGGATCCAATGTCTCGCCGGGCCCCTCCCCTCCCCTTACCTATCTTCATATAGTTGCCGCCATTTGATCGCCATAGGCTCGGTAGACGAGTCTGAGTTCGGTTTTGTAACATTGTAACTATCCGATGTCCTAACACACTCTTGATATAGCTTGTACTTTCTTGGGGCCGTCAAGAAAGCGAGGTCCTCCAAAAGGGTATATTGATGCTATCGAGGCGCGTCTACACCAAACCGAGGCATTGTTAGGTATTTTGATTTCATCTAACGATGGTCGCGCCCAATCGCTCCTGCGCGACATTGGCAAGGTGAGTCAACTTTTCAATAATGAAGGCTCCTATGTTCCGCGGCCCGATTCCGACCCTGTTTCACCATGGAATGATCTCTCCGTCCCGGGGTCCGTTCAACGACATCGTGGACCCGTTTTTTCATCCCACCTCCCTAGGGCGTGCCCTTTTCGCTAAATGCCGACCTTGAATTATTATTTTTTTCTTCTAGGATCCTTTCGCGAAGGAGATTATCAACCGCGTGGACAACTCTCCGTACGGTCTCAAAGGCCGCAAACGCGATGGAGATTTCAAACCCCGTTCCAGCCATTTTGTGTCGAGTTCTGAGTCGCTTTCGACATCGAGAACTGAGTCAGGCGCGATTGACCTTACATCAACACAGTACGCCATTGGGAATAAATTGTCTACTCGAAAAATCATCTCACTGTGTACTCTACAGTCCCTCAAACGAATGGCAAGATCGAGTGTCTGCAATGCTTGCATCTGTCGACACTGGTTTTCAGACCAGTTCCGAGGACCTTCATCGTCTTCGAGAGAAGGCTAGTACGCCAAACCTCGGCACCTCCTCTGGCAGCCGCCCCCGACATGTCGATCCTCCTTTTTCCAACATCAATCTAGGAAATAAAGACTTGCCTGGTCGCAGAATAAGACGGCGTCTTGACCCCGAAGTGGCAAATCAGTCTAACGAGTATCCACACTTTCATAGTTCTGCTCATGACTCTTCACAGAGGCGCGACTCATCATTGATTCAATATAATCACGGAAGTCGTAGGAACTCAAGGCGGAGGTGGAGTATGAGCTCGGCTGGGAGTTTTAGCTCTCCGAGTGACTCGGAGATGAACGGGGCAATGGGAGAACTGAGCCTGAATGAGGACGAGCAGGTGCGCTATCACGGCAGAGCTAGCGGGTTATATCTCCTCGGAAAAAAAGAGCGGGTTGATGGGCGAAATGAAGGGGGTATATGGTGCGCCGCATGTCATTTTTACGGAGCTGATTGGTATAAACACATTTACGTCTCCATAGGCGCTTTCCCAAAGCTCGTGTATGGCCTCCGGTTCCGTCTTCATCACTCATCAACATGATAGATGACGAGGAATATTCAAATCGGCTTCCGGACCAACCTGTACAAGAGCACCTCCTTGATCTCTATTTCAAGCATGTCCATACCAGCCTCCCGGTGATCCACAAACGCGCCTTCTATGACACATTTAGAATTGGGTATGCTATAATTTTCGCGTCATGTTCAAGTTGGGGACTGAAACGGCCTGATCTAGTCAAGGCGGCTCTCCGCATTCCCAGTCCTCCGCATCGCCGTTCAATCGATGCCCGAGACGCGTGTCAACACTTCTTCTCTTTGCAATATTTGCCATTGCCGCCCGTTACTCTGATGACACGCCCAAGCCTCCGAACTCGTCAACGATGTGGGAAGCCGGAGATGATTATCTCAATCACGCGAAGACTATCTTGGACAATTCGTACGCTTCCTCACGACCGTCCACATGTCAGGCGCTACTCCTGATGGGATACCGTGAGATTGGGATAGGCGCCATGGCGCAGGCATGGACATATGTCGGTATGGCAATTCGTATGGCGCAAGACTTGGGCATGCACCGCAGTGCGGATGGTTGGGCGCGAGCGGAGCTAGGAGGAAGATTGTTCGGCGACTGGGAGTTACATGAGAGAAAACGCATCTGGTATGCATGTCTGATTATGGACGTTTATGTCTCGACCTACATTGGTAAGCCCTCGTTTTCTAGGCGTCGTTCAACGAAATGCTGATCTTGTCATTTCCCAACTAGGACGCCCGCTCATGATTAATGAGAAGGATTTTGACACTCCAATGCCGGGCGATGATGATGTAAGTAGGAAATTTTCGTGAATAAATCATGACGGCTGAATATACACAGCCAGAAGAAGTCGAGCAATGGGTACCTTCTTCGACTCCGGAAAATAGCGAGAAGCCCCCGCCGGTGCCAGCAAGCACTATCTCGTGTTTCAACGCCTCAGCCAGATTAGGTATGTCCTCACAGCCTCGATCATTCTCCCTTTTCCCGATTTTCTTTCGCCTAGCGGGTATCCTCAGCTTAATTGTCCAAGCGATTTATGCCATTCGCCCGACTTCAAGTCGGCATTCGGAGGCCAAGTCCCTGGAAGGCTTGTTGGACAAGTGGTATATCGGCCTTCCAGAGAATTTACGGTACGACATTGGCTCAATCAAACGGCCAACTCCACCGCCCCATGTTCTTACACTCCATATGCAATACTGGTGTGCAGTTCTATTGCTCCATCGCCCCTTGTAAGTTCTATATTTGCAATTTATTTTGACTTTGATCACATCAGCGATTGCCTAGTATTCGCGATGCCCTATACCATTCAAGGAGTAAAGGGTGAGCCCCTCATCGTTATGATTCATTTACCTCTGCTGTGATTGAAGAATCGTCGTACGTCGTAGTTTGCAAGAGTCTGATGATCTAGAGGTACGAGCGCTCGCGGAAAGGAGTTACGAACTATGCGCTGGGGCTGCGAATCACCTGACATCAATAGGTAAATTTGTTCAGTCATACGCATTGAGAAATTTTGCTGAAAAAAAAGCTTCGTGAAGCTACAGTCTATTCACAGATATATGCCCTCGACCGCTGCGCAAATTTCCTATGCTACTATGTCTTCACGGCTAGCATCATGCATATGACGATACGTAGGCCCTAATCTTTCCTCTCCTACGAGTTGACCCACATCGATGACCACAGTAACAGCACATCCTGCCGACCCCCAAGCTCGCATGGGACTCAATCGGTGTATGAACGTGCTTCATCTCATGGAGGTCCTTTGGCCTAGCGCATGTCGGGCACTGGAGCTCCTCTGTGGATCCAAGGATAATGAAGCTTCTAGATATGTGACGTCGTCGAGTGTGACCGTGCGCCGTAAACGGTCTGCAGAGCAGGTTCTCGATGATAACGACACCTTCCGTCGGACAACACCCTCGAATCATAGTATTAGCCACAATGATGTTGAGTTGCGTGCCCCCTATCCATCTCAGTACAACAGCTATGCAACATACACGGCAACCGGACATGAGATTCACCCGCACCCATCCCCGTTTCCCGGACAAGTACCGAATGTTTCATATGACCGGTTAATATCAGATACCCCAAACAACTCACACTCGTTTGGATTCCCTGGCACGCTGTCGACCTCTGTTCTTCCACAGTTGTACAGCACTGGTCTCGTAGATGATCGTGGCTTCCGCACCACCACCCACTCCCATCATTCCGAACAGCCAAGGTCGAACCACAGTACTGGTCGTTACCAACAGTACTGGAATGACCCTTCGACCTTCTCTCAGCTGGGGACGTATAGCGGGTACCACGAGACGCCCCAGGTTGCACACCCGCCACAGCAGCCACAACAGCAAGGGTACTCTGCTTCCTCACAAATGTACCTATCCGAACCATATAGCATGTATAGTGAGTAACCTGTTGACTATAATTGCTCTTTCATCCCCAACGCCGACGCAGATCAACCTTCAAGATAATTGCTGTCCAGTCTCTTTTGGCTTGCTTTCAACCACCTGTAGCCTTGCATTTAAAATAAATTATTTGGGACATTTGCATACATACGTATTGCTCTGACAGGGAATTCCAGGACTTGTTCGCTCGTCACTGTACAACTAACACCATCTACTATCCTCCCGTGGGCTAAACTGGACATCCCAGTCATGCCAAGTATTACTAGTACAAAAAGACTTCTACATCCGTCTCAAGCTAATGAAAAGCATCATGATAGTTGCTGCGACGTGATCGTGAATTGGTGTCTGTCATAAGTCCTCGATGTGTACAACTCCATTTCGCCACACTCCCCTCGAACATTGTAGTACAGCCGTCGCTTTTGAAAGCTTGATTCAGGTTAGAGTGTTTCCACGCCTAGGCTACCGAAGCCACCGTCAAGATGGATCAGCGCGAATCATCGAGCGATGTCAGCACGAGGTTATTATTGTAAAAGAAGGCTGCCTGCCAGGGATCCGAATTTACCTAATAGCAGATTAAATGTGCGTGTCGCGCATCGGAAATAGGGCAAGATACATGACGATTCTGACATCCCCACACAGAACGGTCAACCTCGTGAGCCGAGCAAGGGTCGAAGTCTGGCCAGAAGTATGTCTCCCAAAGGAATTTGATGTCGGAGTTGGCTTTCGAGGTTCAGATACCCCATCAGTCGCAACTTCCATTCTGTATTGGCGTTTATCACGAGGTCGGTTGAATCGACTTAGAAAGGCAAGTTTACAAAAGCATCATAAGCTATCCTCATTTGAAGTGATCAAGCGGACGTCAAGTACCCAATGACAAAAGTCATGGAGAAATCCGAATCCACATTTCGGCTGTATCGAAGAGGCAAAGGTGCATTCAGCTTGTAGACTACGAACACCCTGAAAATGGTGTGGGCTAACTTCATAGCTGAACCGACTGGTTGCAAAGTTTGCGACGCTGTCAGGAAGCGTGTCCTCGTGCTTATTTAGATACGACAATGCTCATGAAATGTCGATCTTGGACGATGACAAGAACATAGAAGCTTTGACACCAACTAAGTTATGTTGAGAAATCTGGACATAATGGCATCAGGTCAGTCGGACCGAGACAAGCCCCCGATCCCGGTGAACGAGATCCATTTCATTCAGTACAAATGAATTCATTGGGGCGAACACCGATGTGTACACCAAAATTCTTGCAGAAGTTGACATGAGAACCTAGGTTTGAAATTGAATATCTACTCACAAGATGGAAGGTTTGAACCCTAGTTGAATCTAATAAGATTGACAAGTAAGACCTTCGACGCTCGTAAATTATCATCTCACTTGCATGATAATGGTGTGGTAAGTCACCTGTGTCACGGTGGACATGATCCCATATCTTCAAATAATTTACAAACTTGATGACGTGATTTCTCCATTCATCCACAAGTTCCTTCCATCGAACCTCTTCTCTTAATGCTCCCCGTTCGCCGCCTAGTATTTTTAATTAGACAAGAACTTGCCCAGGATCGTACTCATGCTCTATGGAGCCCACGACTTTCAACCTTGAAGATGGATATACAATTTCTTTAGCCGTATCGCCTTTCCTCGAGCCCTTCTCAAGCTCACGACTTTCAACTTGAAGATGGATATACGGATTCTTTAGCCGTAGCGCCTTTTCTCTAACCCGACCTTACCATGCAAGTGGACTCTGTTTTTGGAAGATACAAGTGTAGCCATCACATACCTTTCTTGCTTAACAGTCGATGTAGTCTGAGGCTATATCTAATCACATTCTTCATTGCTCCTTTCTTTCTGGTATCCTTGGAAGACTCCATAAGGTTTCTCCTATACATTGATAGCCATCTGGGAGTGGGAAAGCGCTCGGAGTCTCAATGTCCATCGTGCAACGATCGGGAACCTCGTATTAGCCCAATATCTTGCCATACTCGCGGAAGGTCACCGTTCCTTGCGCAGTGGGTGTATGTGAGTCTTTGTCTCGGAGGCTCTGGTCATGATTAAACGTTGGCTGATTGTAAGTCCGCAGAACGGAGGCACGGGATGAATGCGGCACGCGTTTAGAGCCGATTGACGCGGTCACATGCCCTTGGGCATCATCCAATCCATCTCGCATTCTCGCTCGCGTAAACAGCTTTTACGTCGTCTCCTTCCTCGCCTACGTGTCTCATGTCTGCTGCACCTGCCGCTGGCGTTCCTCTCTCCGGTGATACCTCGTCCTGCACGACTTCCTCACTCCGTCGTCCCCATACTCGTTCCCAGCACGGATCTCCCCTGGCCCTCTCTGCCGGCGCTGTCCGTTTCATCCCCTTCTCCCCAGCACGCGTCCCCCCAAAAAAAACCCTGTGACACCTGCCTGCCGCTCTCCTCCCCCTTCGCCAATCCCCCTCTGAATAAGGCCAAATGCCGGGTGGAAGCACCCCTCACCTCCCGGTGGCCAATTGCGTCCTACGGTCCTCGATACGGGGGATCTTCAGCACCCACTTACTTGGGCTTAGCTCCCTTCCTCCTGCCCCTCCACGCCTCCCTCTGCCCCCTCCAGATTCTTGTTCTTTGGATTCTATTTCCATCCCTCGCTCGGCCCTCATGGGGCTTCAGCGCTTTAGGGCAGAGGTAGCCCTTCACATTTCACAGGTCTCTGGCCTTGCTGGTGGACTCCCCTCACCTGCTCCTACTACCTTCATTACGAATAGCTGCCTTCAGTGAGAAGCACCTCTCCCAGCAACGTTGGACTATTGAGGTGGGATTGCATACACTTCTTGTGGCACTACACTTACTTTTCTCTTGAGGCACAGCTTCGAGTGCACCTCAGGGTGTTTCTGCCCCCTCTACATCTTTCAACTCTCATGCCCCTTCTCAGCATGCAGCTTCTCTGTTTGCAGGATCTGGTTTGCCTCCTCCCCTCACTCCCACAGCTCTGCTGAACCCTGCTGCTTCATGCCCTCTCCTTGGTGCTCCACTTGATGTCTCAGCTGAGCTTGACCCTAACATCCTGCTCATCCCCCCACACATCCAATGAGTGTTCAACGCAGGCTGGACGGTCTATGTGCCCTTGGACCTTCTCACCAATGTGGCATGCCATCAGGCTGCCTCCACCCTAAATTGCCATGGTGACACAGCATTATCCCTCTCCACTTTGAGTGAACTCCAGATCTCTGGGGCAAAATTTGACTTGAGCAAAAAGAAGGACCTTGACATGCTGGAATTCCTCCAGGCTTTTACAACTTTGGTCTCAGTCATTTGTCACTGTCTCAGGGCAGGCGTGGAGCAAGAAATTGGCAGGCCTACAGCAAATGCCATTGCAGATGCCTTTCACAAGCATTACTACTGCATTCAGTTGTGTCCAGACTTCAGTGAGAATTTCAGAGCCTATCTTGCTTATGACATTCACATCTGCCATGCCTATCTTTGGCTTAATGGCACCATTCGGGTTGAGGACTAGTATGAGAAAGTCTTTGACAAGAAGTTCCAGTTGTACCAATCAGATCTCATGCAAAAGCTTATGGGTCAACCAGCTACTTGCCTATTTGGTGAGGGTTCCTCCTGTGCGAACAATTCCTTTTGGTCCTCCTCCAGCAAAGTGTCCTCATCTGGCTCAATTTCACATTGCAGTTCCAACTCAAGGGATTCACGTTGCACACCATACAATGCCAGTGCAAGATCCCATGAGAATTCATCACAAAAAATCTGATGCATGGTCTGCAGCGGAGTCGATCATCACTTCAGCGCCTGCACATGGGAGGGGCGTCTTCTACAATGGGTCAACAACAAGCTCCTGGATGCCAACAGCAACTCCTTCTGCTATGAGTTCAATGGACTCCAATTGTGTTGTGCATCTGATTGTTCCCACTGCCATGCATGTTCCCTCTGTGGAGAGGCCATCCACTCTGCACAGGACTGCATTACATGAACTATTCTTCCCAGTCACTACACCTCTCAAACACTGGTGCTGGGCATTGGCACTCTCAGCGGTGGGTGCCGCTGATCACTTTTCTACTGTGATTCATGGCCTGCAACATGGTTTTTTGCTGGGTCTCAAAACCTTTACATTATCTTGTACCTATTCTCCACCTAATTACTACCATACTGCTGAGCATCACACCTTCATACTATCCAAAAATACTTCTGAGCAAAACCTTGGACGAGTGTCTGAAGGGTACCCATCTGAATTGATTGAGCGTCTCTTTGGCTTTTACAGGACTGCCCCACTAAATGTGATTGAACAACGTCCAGGCAAACTTTGCATTACTGTAGACCACTCCCATCCATGCAAAAATCACCTAATTCTGTCTGTGAATTCACAAATAGACACCAAGCATTTTCAGTGTGACTGGGGCACCCTCTATGCATGCTGGCTACTCGTTGCAGATGCATCCCCGGGAACAGAGGTGGCAGTCTTCAACATGGACTCGGCCTTTCGCAACATCCCCACAGACCCCGCTCACTGCCTGTTCACAGCCTTGTCCATTGATGGCAGGGTTGTCCTGGATGGCCAGCTAAATTTTGGCATATCCCCAGCACCAGGCATCTTTGGTTTGGTGGCAGATGCCATTGTGTTCATTTATTGCATATGCAGAATTGAGGCCATGCTCACATGGGTGGATGACTTTATATTTTTCCGCTACCTACATACTCACAATAATGGCTCCTCATTTCACAATTATGATGAGGAGCTAATCTGGTCCATAGCTTCAGACCTTGAGTGGCTATGGGCTCCTGATAAATTTGTTCTGTTCTCAACCAACTTCAAATACATTGGTTTTGAATGGTCCCTAGAGAACAAGACTGTCACTCTCCCAATAGCAAAATGAGAAAAGTACTTGCAAAAACTTGATGCCCGGAAACTTGATGCCCCAATTGATCTTCTCACTGTGGAATCACTCATTGGCACCCTTAATCATGTCACCTTGGTTATTCCCAGTGGACGTTCTTACCTGCACTCTTTCATTTCCATGCAGGATTCCCTACTAGATCCCCTCCATGGATTTGGCATTGGGTAACTAAAGCAGTTTATGAAGACATTCTTTGGTGGCATGCAACCTTACTCACCACATGCTCACTGAACATTCTGCGCCCTCCAGACCCTCTTGACATTACTGTACATGTTGACGCATCCACATCCTGGGGCATTGGCTTTATCCTCAATGGCAAATGGCTTGCTTGGAAACTCCTAGAGGGGTGGACTTTGCCCAAACGAGACATTGGCTGGGCAGAGATGGTCGCAATTGACCTGGCTGTGAGATCACTTATGGCTGCAAATTACAAGAATTGCCACATTGTAGTTTGCTCTGACAATGCGGGATGCATTGGGGCCCTCACAGCAGGCCTTTCTTGCAATGCTGCTGCAAACTTCATTCTATGGAATATAGTAGCAAATTTCCAGAGTCATGTGCTCTAGATCATGGTTGCCTGGATACCTACAGCAGAAAATCTCGCAGACCCCCCTTCATGGGGAATATTCCCTTCATGCCGTCTATTGTTTCCTTTCACCCCAACTACCTGCATACCTCAAGGCATACATGGCGAAGAGCGTCACCCACTCTATGCTGCCAGCTGACTAGCAGGGTTTCAATCACCTCTGTCAGCCTCTTCCCTTCTGGTAAGGTGATTTTCCAATCTACAGATACCCCTTCCTCTCACCCCCTCTTTGTACAAAATGGTTAAAGTTGCTGATCTCATTACATCTCTCACAGTGAAACATTGATACCTTCCTTCAGACCTATCCTCGCTTTCTTGATACCTCTCCCCTAACGATTCAAAATCATATTGCATTTTCTGGTCCTGCAAGATCTCACTGCCGAACTTGGAAGGGACATTTTGCACCTTATTTCAACTTACTCCCCTTGGTTGTGGAACACACAGAACACACAGACCATGTCAATAAAGTCATCAGTAAGGCATGGAGAAAATCTACCCTTGGCAAACATTTGTCTGCTGTTTGTCAATTCCTCATGTGCTGTCATGAAAATGCAGTTCCTTTGTCCTCAATTTTCCTCGCTTCAGAAGCAGTCCTGTGCCAATTTGCTGCATCATTTGCAGGTAAAGTTGCTGGTAAAACTGTTTTGGCAAAGTGTGCTGGCATATGCGCATAGCATATACAGAATGGTGCTCCGTACATGGGAGGTCTTCAGCTTGATTATGTCATCAGAGGAGTTGAGAACCAACATCCTGCTTCTTCAAAAAGGCCCCTCAGGGCACCAGTCACCTTGGACATGCTCTGAATGTTGGAACTAGGATTGGACTTATCTTCTCACATTGACATTTGCATCTATTTTACTGCCACAACCTGTTTCTGGGTGCAGATCCATCTCAGTGAATTTCTCCCTGCAACAGAATCTTCCTTGGATCCCAGTCTATTCCCCTCTGGGCAGACTTGAAGGGTTTATCCTCCTACCTCAGTTCCCATGTCCTACATCTGCCAAACACTAAGATGGGCAGTTCAAACGGTGAAGATGTCATAATCTCATGTCAGTCATTGACTGATCCCATTGCAGCCCTCCATTGACACTTTGCAATCAATTTCCAGAGCCTCTCCAAACCATTGGCTGTATACAGAAATAAGGCTGGATTGTTGGTTCCTCTCACTTGCCAAAAGTTTTTGGGTCGAGTGAATGCAATCTTCAAGACTCACCATTTTCCACATTTTCCAAGCATCTCGGGGCATTGCTTTTGAATTGGGGGCATGACTCATCTCCTGCTTGCAAGAGTACTCCCCGATGTGGTTAAGATTCTTGGACGCTGGACTTCAGACTCATTTCTCTGCTACTGGCGATCCTTGGAACTTATAGCCCCTCTCTACATTGAACTTCTCACTCCAATATTGAGGAACTCGGGTCTCTTACACTTCGCTTCATAGGGGTTATTGGCTTGCGATCATATGCATGATACTTCATCACAATGTGTCTTTGACCTGGGTTTATTCTCACCGATCTCGCTATCCCTATTGAGCTTGCATTGCTGATGCAGCTAGGCCCACCTTGATATATGTGTATGTAGTTCAAAAACTATACATTTTCTTGTTTCTCACTAGACCCAGAATGAGAGCTCAAAATGATGAATAATCAGTTCAGCCCATGGTTCACATTCATTCAAAAGCCCTTTGGCCCTTTGGCTGACAAATGTTGCAACCTTCGACTCAAGATGCTCTCCATAATTCTTGATTGTGGTTTGAAACCTCTCCTATTCATGTGGTATTGTGCTATGTTTTTGTCATCAATTCTCATTGTTAATGTGTTAACCTGTTCACCTCTTTGTCTACAGACCATGACAATACCACTACACCACTTGATATCATTCCTCCAATTGTCTTCATGCTCAGGTATCCCCATCACACTTGGTACTCAAGCCCTTCTCTTCCTAAAGAAAACAGTCTTGTGATGACATGGACACAACCTTTGTTGAAGTCCCTGACTGTCAATACTACAACGTTCTCTTCCCCTCTGATGCCCTCCATTCCTATAGAAGTGGAAGTGGCAAAAGTATCACTCTCATCCATGTTTGTTGCCCTTCTCGTCATTCTCTTCCTCATATTTGGTGGCATTTTTGCCCAGTCATCCTTTATTTGACTACTTTGTCACACAATGCATGTGATCACTACATCCCTGGACCCTGTCATGACTCTTCCTGTCAGGTCCCGCTGATGACGGGGGCTCAGCTGCACTGGCGAGTCCTTACTAGGCGAGCTCAGGAGGCCAAGTATGGGTCCGGGGCTTCTTGGAAGCTCCGGTATGACTATGAGTGGTCCAGGGTGAAGTCCAGATGCTCTGGGGTACAAGTAGTAACGCGCGTGAGGTCGGGAGTGCTCTGGGTTGAGAAGCACAAGTTCAGGGGGTTGGGGTTTTTAATGGAGGGAGGAACGGGGAACAGAAGATTGTATTGATTTGGGGAACGGAAGTAGGTTTGGAAGTTGATGGGGGTAGGTATGGAGCAGATAGGAGATAGATTGATCAGGAAACCGGGAGATGATGAGAGATACGGGATGGAGATAGAGATAGAGGGGAAAAGATACAAGACTGGAAATAGAGAGATAGAGGAGAGATATGGAACAGGAATACGAGTCACGGAATGAAAATATGAGGCATGGAGACAAGAGACAAGAGATGAGATGAGAGACGAGACAAGAGAGAGAGAGAGAGAGAGAGAGAGAGACAGAGGCACGAAACTAGATTGAGACAGAGACAGAGACAGAGACTACAGAAACTATGGAGAACTATGGTGAATATCAAGACTACCTCACTTGTATGCTACCCTATGGTTTATATATTACCCTTCTGCCAAGTCCCGGGCAGGGTTCTAGCCTGGGCCCATAGCACCTGATTGTCCTTCAGCTAGGTCCCAGGGCAGGCTCCCAGCCCCGGGGTCATGACAGTTGTCGGGGCATGCTGGCATGGGTCGTGGCGGTCTTGCATCGGGCGAGTTGGTGGTCATGATGCATGGTGGTGGCGCCTGTCGATGCCACAGAAGCAGGTGGCCCAGTGACATGCCGATGGTTTGCGGGAGGAATGTTGTGGAATGTTATGTGATGGCCGGGATGCCAGGGGTCTGGATGTATCCAGTGACAGGGAAGCCTCGGGGTGACATGTCAGCCAAGATGCTGGGGTTTGGTGATGTCCAGGGGTTTGTCCGGAGATGGCCATGGGTGTTGCCGATGCAGCATTGTGGGGTCGTTGGTGGCCCCGGAGGTGTGTGGGAGGTGCGGGGGAGGTGTGGGTCAGGGTCGGAGCAGCATATGAGGGGCCAGAGTTGGTGTGGGTTGTGACATTACCCCTCCTTCAGCGTCGAGACCCTTCAAGATGGGGGCTGTGGTGGTGGTGCCATGGGAATTTGAACCTGAAGCTAGTGCTGGCCCAGAAGTTGTCGAAGTTGGAGTCGAAGTTGTGCAGCGGCCGTCCAGAAGCTTCTCTGGGAGGATAAAAAGGAGGGCTCACCATGGTTAGTCCCCATTCTTTCCATGTCTTTCTCAGACTCATCCTCAGGCTCTCCTACCCCCCCTTCCTCCGACAACAACCAAGTCCAGTCCTGGGAACAGTACAAGGCATGCTGGGCTTTGCATGATCGTCGCCGGCAGGAGCGCAAGCTGTCCGTATTGCTTTGCCAACATAAGTGGGGTGCTCCCATGGTCTTCCGAGGTTGACCATTTTGACAGAGGTGTTGTTGCAAACTCCCAGGGCTGGGCCATCCTGGCAGATCCATTCGGAGGCAATGGTATTGCAGCCGGCCCCCCCTGTGGTCTGGATGGTTTCCTCTGGGCAGCGAGTACCTCAGGAGGGTGCAACACTGGAGCAAGTGGCGGAGGCGTTGGCCTGGGTCCGGGGTCCTCCAACCCTGGCATGGTGTCAGGAGCACAGCCTGGTAAGTGGTCTTCCTTTGTTGCAGGGTCCCGGAGCTGATCTAAGTTCTGGCAGTGTGTTTTCTGTGCTCATTAGGGGGACCCTTGCGAGTTTGTAGCCTCAGAGGTAGGGTCGTGTCATGACTCCTCCATGTGCAAGGCTTGCTGAGCCCACCACAGGAGTGTTTGGTATCCCGACTCTGGAGGGCAACCTCTGTGGCGGAGGAGCAGAGGTGGGACATGGAGTGGGTCTTGGCCCAGATGGAGGCAGCTCCTAAGCTGGGGGCATGGTCCGGGCATGCATGAGGGGGTCGCTGGGAGTCCGGGGGCAGTGGTGTGGGACCCAGGGCTGTGGTGAAGGTGGGACTGCCGCAAGGGGTGCAGAGGTTGTTGGGGGTTGGCCCCAGTAAACGGCAGATATCCTCTCCATTGGGTCAGCCCCCCAAGCACTCCCAAAGGTCACCTTCCCCCGAGGCGGGTCCCCCCGGGGTACATGTGTACTCCCTACAAATGGGGAGGCTCCTGGGCCCCGCTTCCCTAGCGACTCGTGAGGTGCCTGTGGCAGAGGTAGCAATGCGTCAACGGATGCAGGTTCTGATGGAGGAGATCTCCCAGAGGAATGTGGAGCTGCAGAGGGTCCAGAGGGAGCGTGATGCTGCAAGGCGGGAGCTGGAAGCCTAGGTGAGTACTGAGTCAGAGGAGTTGTGGGCAGAATCGCATAGGGCACAGGGGGAGCGGGATGCAATGAGGTGGAAGCTGGAGACTGCCATGGGGGTTGTGAATGCCTGGGCAAGGGAGGTGTGGGACCTCCAAGCATGCATTTGATAGTTTGAGGACACTGCGGCCGCTTCCCAGGCATGCCCAGCAATCTCATTGTTCCAGTCTGAGGTGCTGGAGAGGCAGGTCGCAGAGGTGGGCACCCTTTGGGTCGAGAGAGAGGTGGCGGTCTGGGATGGGATTGGGCCTTGCAGGAGGCGGCTGCGGGGTGGGGTGAGGCAGCTGCAGGGTGGGGTGAGGCCATGCGTAAGTGTTCCCTGTCCGGACCTTTTTGTAACTAACTCAGGCTGTTTAGGTTGGGCACAGGAACAACAGCTCCTGCTGGATGCATCTTTGGCGGCATTCGCATCCTTGCAGGAGGGCCTGTCCTACCTGCGCCAGGCATTGCCACCAGAGGTTGAGCATGGCATGGTGCAGCTGGATCAGATGTTGGCAGGGCATCATCGGCAGAACACAGTGGCCCCAGGAACTTGGCTGGATGTTGCGGTGGACGCCGGCAAGCCCCTGCCCCAACAGGAGGGCAATGGTGGCGGTGCAACTGGAGGCAGCAATGTTGGTCAAGGAGGTGGCAGTGCCGGGGGAGGAGCAGGGTGCCAGGGAGGAGGTCGAGTGAGTGGGGGGTGGCTTTCTTGTTCCTTGCATGTGCGGGTATCCGTGTTCCATTTGTACCATTAGAATCTGTAGATACTGGTCCTTGTTCTGGAATACACCTTTTTTGGAGTTCATAATTAGTGAGGGTTGGGGAAAAGATAAGAAGGGGCTTAGGGGTACTGGTGGGAGTTGAATCCTGAGTGAATCCAGAGTCGGGGGTTAGGCCCACTACTGCCATCTGTAAGTTCTAGTCCTGGGGGTCCCAGGGCTTGTTGGAGTGCCACCAGTGGAAGTCCCGGAGCGCCAGGGGAGCTCCAGAGAGATTCTCACAGGGTTTCCAAGTGTCATCCTCAGGGCCATAACCTTTCCAATGCATGAGGTAAAGGGTTCAGTTTTGGACTTTCCAGGAATTGAGGATTTGATCGACTTCGTATTGGGCATTGCCTTCAAGTTTGATCAGCAGGGGTCATTTGGGTCGTTGGCCGGGGAAGGGGTTCAGGGCGTATTCTTTGAGGAGGTGGATGTGGAACACTGGGTGGAGTCCTTTGAGGACTGGGGGTAGATCAAGCCTGTAGGCGTGCGTCGAAACCTTCCAGAGTATTTTGAAGGGTCTGAAACGCTTGTGATTGAACTTGGGGGAGGGTTGGTGGGTTTTGATGTTGCATCAGTCAAGCCATACAAGAGTTCCAGGGGGCCAGTCGGGAGTGGGTTCACGGCGGGAGTCGGTGTGCTTGGTGTAGGCTTTGTTGGTGGTGTCGATTTCTTCCCGGAGGAACTCGTGGAGAGACCGGAGGTCTTGCGTGACTTCGTGGGCAATGTGCAAAGGTATGTTGTCAAGGGAGAGGGTGAGCCAGGGGTGGTAACCCTTGTTGGCATAGAAAGGGGAAACTCTGGTGGCAGAGTGGGGGTGTTGTTGTATGTGAATTTGGCCAGGGGCAGGTCGTGCCGCCAATCGTCCTGCTGGTAGTTGATGTAGAGGCAGAGGTATTGTTCCAAGGTCTGGTTCATGCATTCAGTCTGTCCGTTGGTCTCCGGATGATAGGCGGTGGATAGATTAGTTTTTATTTCCAAGGCCTTGCACAGAGACTGCCAGAACCAGGAGATGAAGAGGGGACTGCGGTCAGAGATGATGTCGTTGGAGAGCCCATGCTTGGAGAACATGTGTTCAAGGAAGATCCAGGCAAACTCCAGGGCATCGGTGTGGCATGCAATGAAGATGGCTTGTTTTGTGAGGCGGCAGACCACCATGAGTATGGCATCAGAGCCGTTGGAGTCGGGGAGTTTGACGATGTGGTCCAGGGAGATCAATGACCAGGGGCAGTGACCAACAGGGAGGGTTTAAGGAGGCCATAGGGGCAATGGCAGGGGACTTTGGCCCGGAGGCAGGCTTTGCAGGCCCAGACATACTGGGTGATGTTGCACTTGAGTCCCAGCCAGAAGTAAGTCCGAGAGATAAGCTGAACAGTCTTACGGATTCCTGGGTGTCCCCGCAGCTTGTGGTCATGATGTTGTTGGAGGATGTCGAGGCATATCCTTTTGTGGTCTGGGGCATAGATTCGGCCATCCTGGAGGAGGAGGGAGTTGTCGGGGGATAGGGTGAAGGTTGGTGGGGTTGGCAGGGCGTCTTCCTGGGTGTTCTGAGGGTCGTGCTGAGTGAAGAAGTGGTCTGGGAGTGCATTGCAGATTTGGTGTAGGATTCCTTCTTTGTTCATGATCAGCACGGCGCAAAGGTGCTCTGGGGGGATGATGACTCGGTGGTTGAAAGAGTTCCGCTCTGCCTCAAACAACTTTTTTGGGTAGATGTCCAGTCGTCAGGTGAGGGCATTGGGTTTGGCTCCCAGGTGGCCGGGGCGGTAGTGGATGGTGAAGTCGTACTCTGAGAGGGTCTCCGACCAGCGGGCTTGGCAGCAGCTGAGCTGCTTTGTGGTCATGAAGTACTGGAGGTTGTTGTGATCAGAGTAGACTTGGATGCAGTGGGGTGCTCCTTCAAGGTAGGCCTGCCATTGCTTGAAGGCTTTGACTATGGCAAGCAGCACCTTGTCGTAGATGTTGTAGTTGAGCTCCGCCAGAATCATTGAGCATGTGTAGAAGGCGACGGGGCGGAGCTTGCTGCTGCCGGGGTCCATCTATGAAAGGATGCTGGCAATGGCGTAGTCGGAGGCGTCGCATTCCAAGACAATGGGGAGAGAGGGGTCATAGTGCCAGAGGATCAGGGTGGAGGTGAAGATGGATTTGAGGAGTTCGAATACGCTCTGGCACTTGCTGTCCCAATTCCACAGAGTGTCCTTCCAGGTGAGCCGGTTGAGGGGTTTTGTGATGCCAGAGTAGTTATCTATGAACTGGTGGTAGAAGTTGGCGAAGCCCAGGAAGGATTGCACCCCCTTGACATTCCGGGGTGGTGGCCAGTTGAGGATGGCCTGGATCTTGACCGGGTCCATGCACACGCCGTCTGGAGAGACTATCATACCAAGATACTCCACCTTTGTAACGTGGAAGGCACACTTTTTTGGTTTGGCATGAAGGTGATATCTCTGGAGGCATTCCAGGACTAGGCGCACATGCTTCTGGTGATCATTGAGGGAGTCCGAGTAGATGAGGATGTTGTTGAGGTACACGATCACAAAGACATTGCTCATGTCATGGAAGATGTTGTTTATGAAGTATTGGAAGGTAGCGGGGGAGTTGGTCATTCCAAAGTGCATGACAAGGTACTTGAAGAGCCTGTAGCGGGTGTGGAAGGCGGTCTTCCATTTGTGTCCTGGAGCGATGCGCACGTTGTTGTAACCCGACCGGAAGTCTATTTTGGTGTAGATTTTGGCACTGTGGAGATGGTCAACCAGATCGCCGATGAGGGGGAGGGGATACCAATTCTTTTTGGTGACTTTGTTGAGTCCCCAGTAGTCGACACAGAGTTGGAGGGAGCTGTCCTTCTTCTTCGCAAATAGTATAGGTGCTCCGGCGGCAGAGTTCGAGGGTCGGATAAATCCCTTGCCCAGCATCTCATTGAGGTAGTCCTTGAGGGCACAGAGCTCCACTTCGGACATATTTTAGACCTTGCCAAACGGGGGGGAGATACCATCTTTGAGGTCAATTGTATGGTCGTACGATTGGTGGGGGGAAAGTTCCTTGGTGCTTCCTCAGAGAAGACATCGGCAAACTTGTGATACTTAGGGGGGACTACTTCGTGTAAGATTTGTTCCTCCATTTTGGGTTTGGCGGGGGTGTCCTTGGCATGGAGGTGCTCTTCGGGGAGGGCCGGGGATATATGGAGTTGGAAGGCAGGGGTGCTGTCCCATAGGATGTGCGCAAAGGGTTCTGGGCCTATAATTTTGATGTCCAGGTCAACGGGGCCAAGGGGCT
>QGOB01000026.1:0-52667 GCA_003313055.1 Termitomyces sp. MG145 | reverse complement strand
GGGGGCAGAGGTAGTTTTGGAAGTGGGTGGAGATAGGTATGGAACGGATGGGGGGTGTATTGGTTGAGTAACCAGGGAATGAGAGGAGACATGGAACAGAGAGTAGGAATAGAGAGGAAGAGATATGGAACAGTAGATAGAGAAATGGAGGAGAGATACGGAACAGAGATACAAGTCACGGAATGGAAACACGAGACACAGAGACGAGAGACGAGAGACGAGACGAGAGAGAGAGAAGAGAGGCACGAGAATAGATTGAGATTGAGACAGAGACAAAGAATACGGAAATACAGAGAACTATGGTTAATATCAAGACTACCCAACTCATATGCTACCCTATGGTTTATGTACTACCCTTCCGCTAAGTACCTGGCGTCCTGGCCCGGGACCGTAGCACCTGATTGTCCTTCGGTTAAGTCCTGGGGCAGGTTCTTGGCCCCAGGGTCATGACAGTTGTCGGGGTGTGTTGGTGCGGGTCACGGTGGTCCTGCATCGGGCAGGTCAGTGGTTATGGTATGTAGTGGTGGTGTCCGTCGACACCACAGAAACAGGCGGCCTGGTGATGTGCTGACGGTTTGCGGAAGGAATGTTGGGGAATGTTATGTGATGGCCGGGATGCCGGGGGTCCAGATGTGCCTGGTGACAGGGAAGCTTTGGGGTGACGTGTCCGCCAAGATGCCGGAGTTCAGTGATGCCCGGGGGTTTGTCCAGAGATGGCTGTGGGTGTTGCCGATGCAGTGTTGTGGGGTCATCGGTGGCCCCAGAGGTGTGCGGGGGGTGTGGGGGAGGTGTGTGCCGGGGTTGGGGCAGTGTAGGGGGTCTGGAGATGGCGGAGTCGTGACACACTGCCTTCACCGTTGATCCTAATCATGTTGACCCCACCTCTGATGATGAATGGTATATGGCACTCACAGCTGAGGAATGTGCCCCTTGTGTTCTTTGATGGATATTCTACAATTGGTGGGAGTCTTATTGGATTTTGTGAGAGTATCTCTTGCATCACGCTGGACAGGTTGGAGTAGGTTATAATAAGTATATACATTACATATTTAGTTCCACACTGTTCCATAGACATTTTACCATCATAGCCAATACACTCACTTGCAGTCATTTGTGTTTGGTGCATTGTGTGCATCTCTGTGGGCCTGAAAAGGTCTCCCATGTCTATCTCGTGTCACCCTTCCATGTTCTCTCATGGAGTCTTGTGCCTCTTGCATTTATTTGCATAACATCAAGGGTTGTTTCAAGTTGTCAAAGTCACTTCTCTTTTACAATGTTGCAATGTGTGTATGATCTGGCTCTCTTGCACTGGCTAGTTAGAACTGATACAGAATAGTAAGTGATCTAATCTGTGGTACAATGTAAGCATAATGTAAAGATGATCATGGTAATTGAGTTACTCACCCTCAGTTGTATACAAGTGACTGAGGGTATGTAGTATTTATAATTCTATGAGACAATGGTATGATATGTGATATATGAGTTTTCAAAGCAGAGAGTGGAATAAAGAGATTGTACATTGGCCATCATTGGCCACTCTGACATGTGAGGTTTGCCGGTGATTCCTAACATGGCTAACCACAAATCAGAATGCACAAAAATTTAAAGGGAAGGTGGAAGTCAATTGGTGACCCCACTGAGGTCACTCTCCAAGTTGTTGCCTCAAAGTTTGATCTTGGGCACCCAACATTGATGCACTGACTTGCTGCCTAGCTGCCATGCAGGAAACAACCAACAAGACCAGCTAGATTGGGTAGCTCGCAAGTAGTAGCATTACATGTGTGTGAGAGGAGTCTCCCAGAAACCTCTCAGTCAAAAGAAAATCCTCAAAGTCCCATGATCGTTAATAGTGGTCCGTGCAGAGGGTCTTGGTCCGTGCGCCATACTGAAAGCCATAAGTAAATTTCAGCAACTCTGTGGACTTCATCATCCCAGCACTTCTAACATGTCGACACCTGCTTTCTTCAGATACTCCACTTCTTTTGGGTGCCTGGTGGCAGCACAGGACTTCTTGGAAAAAGTGCCAAAGGTCCTAATGATGGGGCACGCACTGCTCCTGACCAATCCTCAGGCGGTGGCCATGTCAATTTTGTTGACGTATCTGCACTGGTTTGAGTTGGCTGGCAGGAGCGGTATTGCATGGCCCAAACAAGAGGCAGTTGGGGAGGAGTGCTGGGCTTTGTATGCCCAATACCAACAGGAGGCCTGGATGAGGCCATTCGACAATCATTTCATAAGTTTTTTTTTTTTGTTTGTTAACAGCCTATCAGTATGCTAACGCTTGCATTAAGGATGAGCAGCCAGCAGGAGCAATGGAGGTGGAGGTCGCAGAACCAATGGTGGTAAGTATTTATGGTGTCACTATGGACTTAGCGACGTTGTTAAGGTATTCCTAGTTGTTTGACAAACTTTCTTTTGATGAGCAATTCTTCTTTCAGCACCCTCCTAAGGATCCGCTGGCATCAGCTGGTTCAAGGACAAGGGAGGAACGTGGGGAGGGCTCGAGTTGGCAGGAGGGCGCTGCCAGTAGCGTGGGAGCAGAGTTGCCCATGTTACCACAGACTCCAAAGACTCCAAAGCAAGGGACCGGAACAAGGCCAAGGACGATGACGATTCCAAAAGTAAGTTCTCTGCTTTTGTTACGGCTGGTGGTAAGATACTAACAATGGCCGGTAACAGAGGACATCAAAAGGCAAGGAGCAGGCAACTGGCGATGAGGAGGATGAAGAGGGAACAGTAAGATTTTGCTTTGGGGGTAACGGTCAGGTGCTAATGGCTAGTGCAGACTCCATTGAAGAAGAGCAAGGGCAAGCAGAGGGCTGATGCGCGCAATGAAGAGAGCGAGGAGGTAAGATTCCCTTATGTTAACGGTCTTTTTGTGATGATAACGGTTACTGCCAGGAGTTTGTGCCTCCCGCATCTTTCAACAACCAGGAGCTTAAGCAGTTGCTGCGTAGGTGCTTGCCCATGACAGTCTTGGATATGGGAGTGGGTGCAGGGGAATGAGTTGGGGGAAAGGAGAGAAAGCTAGTGGCGCCAGCCGCTAGGGCGGCCTTCCATGAGAGGGTTGGGGCAGTAAGTAGTATGGCTTTTCTTAGTTTCTTCTTTTGCTAATGGTAATGGTAGTGTGACGGCTGCTGGGCCATTAACAATCCTGAGGGGTGCTGGTATCCTACTGGCACCTTCCCTTGCTATTGCTGTAACAAGGCTAGCAAAGGGTGTTCTGCCCATGGGCAGTTGTCACAGGGCTGGCATGGGGGTCACAAAGGGAAGAAGGCAGAGGACGCAGCCTTAGTCAAGGCCGCTAGGAAGTACTTGGAGGGTCAGCGGGAGATAGCGGTGGGTGGTGGGACACCCGCTGTTAAGAAAGCAACACTCCTCCTGCCTTGTTGGCAGGAGGGGATGGTAGCAGAGGGAACCGGCAAGGGGAAGGGACCGGTAAGGACTGCGGGCATAAAGAGTTGACCCATAGTGGAGTCGAGCGACTCCAGCAAAGGGGTCCAAACGGCGCCATATAGAGTCGGGCAATGAAGGGGTGGCCAAGGGGTCACAAGAGGCGACTCCTACAGAGGAGAGAGCAGTGGTGGCAAAGGCCATTGAGCAGAGCTTGGGCAGCAGCAGAGTGCCAGAGGAGACAGGGCCAGTGGCAGGTCCCAGTGGCAGTTGGTAAGTGGCTGGCCTGCTAGACTTTGCAGCTTTCACTAATGGTTGCTTTGTTGCTGTCAGGCCAGTAGAGACGGAGACCCCTGAGGTTGAGATGGCAGACAGAACAGGCCAGGAGACAACAAGGAAGTTGGTAAGTGACTTTTCCTTAGCAACTGTTTGTTAGTATTAACGACTTTGTTCAGCCATCAGACTTTGGAACTCCTCCTCAACTGACCATCGAGGAGGAGGAGATCCAATGGTTGGGCGAGGACCTGCCAGTCCCAGTCCCCTTCAATCCCCGGGGCGATTTGGAGTGATACCGGTCGAGGGAAACAGAGATCTGTTGGCTGATGGGGAGGGAGATGGTGGCGGCAGAGAATGATCTTCAGGCAGTGCAGGCCCAATTTAGCTTGTTGATGCGGGTGCGGGGCACCCTTTTATGGTACCAGGACAACTGCAACGCTTTTATTGCGTGGCAGTTGGAGGTGGGGGTGACAGAGGAGTACTGGGGGGAATCGGGCGATCTGCCAATCCCAACCAATGACGACTTAACCTCCAACAGCTCCTAAAAACGAATTTTAGTTTTGTTTTTATCCATGTTGCAGACTGACCCCCTTAAGTGGTCTTTTTAAATCAAAATTTTTCTTGGAGTCTAGCCCGACCACTAAGATAATGGCCTGAAAAAGGTGAAACAAATGGTGAAAGGTCAAAGTGAAAGAAATAAACGGTTTGAAAAGGTAAACACTCAGTAGATCATCATGGTGCTTGTGCAACGTCGCTTAATGACTGCGTCTTAACAGGGAATGGTGGTGACAAGTTAGAAGAGATAAATAAAGAGTTTAACGGTAGGTGTGTATGTCGGAAAGCGTATGTAGAAAGAAAGTCTATGATGAATAGAAATGGAGTAAGTAAAGATGATCAGGGAAACACAACAATAGAAACAAGGACTTATTGAAAGCCGTTAAGGTTTTGGGGGTTTTAATGGTGAGTGGGGCAGTAAACAGTATTTTCTAATCTTCTTCAATGGCATTGTCCAATGGTTTGTCATAATTATTATGGGAGTCTTCATCATCTAGTAAGTTGGTTTCTTCTAACATTCTTAAATGGTTGGTATTGATGTCGAAGGTGTCAGTAGGGAGAGGGATGTGTTTGCGGGCAAAATAAGGGACTAAACGAAAGGCGGCTACTGGTTGGTGGAGTACTGATCCATCCAGTTCGCAGAGGATGTAGGCACCTCCTTGGTTATGCGAGATTACCACTAATGGTCCTAGGTATCAAGGTCTCATTTTCTTGTTATGGGTGACTTCAATTTGTGTGTTCCTCATCAATACTAGGTTTCCTTGCTTGAAGTTGTAGTCTCAAATTGTAGCGGCATGTTCTTGTTCAAAACGAGTAGTGGCTAAATGGCGGGCAGTAAGAACAATGTCATGTAAATGGTCGAGATCGGCTTGTCTGCGTTGGAGGTTGATGGCGTGTCAGGCAATGAGGTAGGTAGTTGTTAACAAGGAATTGGGAGGTGGCTGGAGGTAGGTCGCTTCTACGATGTCAGCGGGGAACAAGGGATGGGTACTGGTAGTGGCATAGTAAGGGGAACAGCCCATGTGGCGGTGGACAGTAACGCGCTCTGACCAGAAGACAGAATAAGCAGCTGAGCTCCACTTGGACTGGTCTCCATTAACGGCTTTGAAGAGGGCTTGCCTGATGTCAAAGTGGGGTCGTTCAGCAATACCGTTAGCGCGCTTGTTGTAACTGGATATGTGAATGTGGTTTATGTGGTACTTCTTGGCAAGGTAAGCGACAGCTGTGATGATGGAAGGACCGTTATCAGTAACAATTTCATTAAGGGCACCCAAGCGACAGATGATGTCCTCAAAGAGCCATTTAGCAATAGCATTGGTATTTTTGCAAGCGAGCATGTGGAATTTGGGATAGTGAATTAATGAACAGTGTCCTTGGATGATGTATTTGAACTTGTTCAAAGGCGGCATGAACATGGTGTCAATATAGATTTTGCTGAAGAGGGTGGCAGGGATAGCGACGGTAGACAGTATGAGTACTTTGGTCGTCTGGTGGACTTCGCAGATGTGGCATGAGCAGATGTACCAAACGATATTGGCTGCTACCTGGGGCCACTAAAAGCACTCCAGCAGGGCAGCTCTTGTAGCAAACAGACCACAATGTCCAAGGTCGTCATGCATAGCATGTAGGTTGCAAAGCTGTGAGTTGGTCGGTATGAAGAGCTTGTGTTCACCATTACAATTGCGTTGCCAAATTTTGCCATTAGCAAGGAAGAAGCCACTAGCATAGCAAAGGAAGGTAGCGAGGGCTTTGTTGTCAAGGCCTGGTGGTCGCTTGAAGTTGGTAAGCCACTGCTTAATGAGTTGAACTCTTTTGTTGCTGGCAAGAGCCTTGGGGGAGCGGGGGACGTTGTTGTAGGAAAGGGGGTCGGTAATGGGTGGAATTGAGACTTCGGTAAGGGGGACGGTGTTGTTAACAAATGTTGCTAGAGTCAGAAGGTAATGGGTGAACGGGGGTAAATGGGGGGCGGTAGAGGCTGAATGGGCAAGGGCAGTCGGTAGCTTAACATGGTGCATGAACCCATGCATACGGTCAACCCAATCTTCAAAGATGTCGTTGTTGGTATTGTCTGGGGGAAGGTTGGTAAGTTGTAGCGGTTGTCACAAAAGTCTGTCGGGTCCATGGAAGGTTTCTTTAACATGTACAAGCTCAAAGTGGAACATAAGGATAGCCATGATCCAGCAGTTCATACTAGCAGAAAGCTGAATGTCAGGGTTCTGCAGCATACCTTTGATGTAGTGTGCATCAACTTTGATAATAAGGTTCCTAACACCTAGGAGGTACATTCTTAGCACCTGCAAGGCTCAGTACAAACCGTAAAGCTCAAGCTTGGGCTGACTGAAGCAAGCTTTGCATTCATTAAGGGTAATGGAACCAAAACAGTTATAGCAACATTGTTTGCAGTTGTTGGTAGTGTGCTGGCAAAGGTAGAAACCAACTGCTATGTAGGACATGTCAACCGCTAAGATAATGGGGTCGTCGAATTTGTAGTCAATAGGAACAAGGGATTTAGCATCGTGCAGGGCCTTAACAAGGTCTTTCTGGGCGTTAAGCTGGTCAGGTCCAAATTTGAAGGGAACTCAAGTGCAGGTGAGCTTTGTTAGATGATGGGCACAATGGGCAAAGTTCTTAACAAACATCTGGAGGACTCCAACGGTACCTAGGAAGGCGCAGACTTCAGTTAACAACTGGCAAGGGCCCCAGCGGTCCAATAGCACTAAACGGTTCTTGTCGGGGACTCGGCTGTTAGGGGTGCAAACGTGGCCAAGGATTTTGAAGGTAGGCATGCAGAGGACTAGCTTATGCCTGGAGAAAGTAACACTGCAGTACTTCATCCGCTGAAGGACACGGTTCAGGAGTTCAAAGAACTCCCAAAGCACTAAACGAATGTTGGGGTTGTTGGGATGCTTAGCGGGTGTGCCGTTAACAAGTTTCCAGTCCTTTAGGCCTTTAACGCCAATGTTGTTGATGAAGCTGAGAGTGTTATGGGGGATCTTGGGCTGGAGGATGTGGGTGACATCGTCATGGAAGATGGGCACAGTGTTAGTCCATTCCATTGGTAGCATTACTAAATGGAGGGCACCAAACAGGGTCTGAAAAGTCGTTAAGTTGCGGGAAGCAGGATCGATAACACGTTTGTCGTAGCCAACATAGAGGTTGAGGGTAGTGCCACAAATGCGGCCAGCAAAGGATTTGGCAACGTGGTCAGGGAAAGGGGGAACTCCAGAGTGGTGGATTGCGACTTGGTTTAACGGCTTGAGATTGTGGACTAAGCAAAGTTTGCTGTTTTTCTTCAAGACACAGAACCAGTGGGACTGGTAAGCAGAGTTTGAAGGTTCATAAATGCCTGCTTGGATCTTGCTACAAATGATCTTGCAGATCTCCTTCTTGAGGCCTGGCAGTATCGGTCGGTTATGCTGAACCCAAGGGACATGAGGAATGGTTGGTATGCAAACGGAAGGGAAGAAGTCAGGTCTTAGGCTGCCTCTTTTGGAGTCTTCCCAGGCAAAAGCATTTTGTTGCTTAGCGACAAGGTTCACAAGTATGTTAAGCTCATCTTGGGTAAGGAAGCCAGTATCATGTTCCTGAACAAAAGTTGCTTTGTGGTCTTTGGTAAAGCGAGGAGTCGGTAAGAAGGGAGGGGGATTAGGATCAAGCTTGGGTATGTTTGCTAAGGGGTCGCCAAGGATATGTTGTTTGATTCAAAAGTCTTTGCTAACCTGGCTAGCGACAGGCTTGGTCTTCAACGTGACTGGCTTATATTTCTTCTTGACTTGGATTCCTTTGCGTTTTGGCTCGGCGGCAGCGTAAACAGCTGGGAATGGGACATTAATGTAAACGGGGGCTGAGGGGGTATTGAGCATTCCAGATGCTTGGCCAAAAATAGAGGGATAGGAAAGACTGGGGGAAACAAAGTAAGAGCGCGGTGGGATAATGGTCCTGGTAAGGTTGCTAGCGGTTGCATATAAATAGGCAAGGGAGAGATTGTTGGTAACTGTTTTTGGGTTTTCTAATATTTCAGGGTCAAGCAGGGTATGCGATTGCACTATTACAGAGTGCTTTTGGTAGTCGTATTCGAGGACGACTGCTAAGTCTTCCTCAGAGTCATTAACCGTGAGGATGGTGGCAAAGGCAATGGGGTGGTCCTGTGCTATACTTGGGCTGGACCTTCTGTTGCATGTACTGACCACGGGGAAACGTAGCAATAGTGCAACGAAGTTCGGTATTGGGGTCCGTTATCATTATTGTAGTTTCCATTTTGTTAAGGGTGTTGATGGTACTCTTGGTAACGACATCAAAGGGGCAACCAAGCAGAATATTGTAGGTGAGAGAGCGTAGAATGTGGATCTGAAGGTATAATGTGATACCGCCAACGGTGCAGGGGGACATTACAAGCTAGACCGAGGGATTTGTCCATAGTACCATTAGCACTCTGCATATTCAGGATGATGCTGGGGTTGTAGGATATGCTGATGCACTGACTTGCTGCCTAGCTGCCATGCAGGAAACAACCAACAAGACCAGCTAGATAGGGATAGCTAGCAAGTAGTAGTGTTACGTGTGTGTGAGAGGAGTCTAGCAAAGTCCCAGAAACCTGGTAAGGAGTTGTGAGGTTGAAGTTGATAAGGAAGTGAGGGAACGGTAAGAGAAAACGGTGTGGCCCTTAGTGTTGCTACCAAATCGCAGCGGGTTGAGAGATCTGTAAAGACCCAGAAGGTTGTTAAGGAATGTAGGAGGAGTTACTGGAAATATACAAGTTGCTAGCCATAAGCACTAGCGTTAACAAAGGCAAATCAAGGGCAACCGTATGGTGCTTAACAAAGGCAAACCAAGGGCACCCATATGGTGCTTAACAAAGGTGAAGCAAGGGCACCTGTATGGCATGTAACGAAGGCGACGAGTGCTAAGTTTAATAATACTGTTAAGCTGAGCACAGAAACAGAAGAAGACTGGACTGAGTAAACCCAAATCAGCCATTAACAAAGCAAGAGTGAGAACAAGATCTTAAGTGTAGCCTGAAACAGGGACTAGACTCTGGTACGATTCGATGATGTTTAGCTACTGACAGGGCAGTATTTATAGGTACGCAAGGTAATAAAAGGGGAAACCAGTAAGAGATAGTAAGCGTAGTGGTCGCATGTGATAGCGCATGTTGGGGGGCCACTATTGAATAGGAAAATTGTAACTAATATGATAAAAATTTCTAAGTAGATCGAGAAAGAAAAATAGTAAGAGAAAATCATTTTATGATCAATCGTCAGCCACCAGTCTGGGGCTGCAGAGAGGGGGCTGGATTGTCGAAGGTTGTCGAAGGTTGGCTCAGTCGTTAAGGGACTGGTCGGTAACGGTCGACTGGTCGGTAATGGTCAGTGTCGTTAACGGTTGGTTGGTAGCGGTCACGTGCTGAGGTCACATGCTTGGTTTGACTTGTTGGTGTCAGGCAGCCAGTGCTGACTGGGTCGTATCATCTCCCCTTGACTGAAAAACTGACTGTCCCCAGTCAAAAGAAAATCCTCAAAGTCCCGTGATCATTAATAGTGGTCCGTGCAGGGGGTCTTGGTCCGTGTGCCATACCAAAAATCATAAATAAATTCCAGCGACTTTTTGGACTTCATCATCCCAGCTTTCCAATGTTGACACCTGCTTTCTTCAATTACTCTACCACTTTTGCGTGGTTCATGGCCACCCAGGATTTCCTGGAGAAGGTGCCAAAGGTACTCATGATGGGGTGCTCGCTTCTCGCAACTAATCTGCAGTTGGCCGTTACGTTGATTCTGTCAACGTACCTGCACTGGTTCAAGTCGGCAGGCAGGAGCGGGGTCACGTGAGCGGAACAGGAGGCGGTTGGGGAGGAGTGCCAGGCATTGTATGCCCAGTACCGAGAGGAGGCCTGGATGAGGCCTTTTGACAAGAGTTTTGTGAGTTTCTCTATTTGTTAACATCTTTGTTGGTAGGCTAACGTTTGCATTAAGGGTGAGCAGCCAGCCAAAGCAATGGAGGTGGAGGATGTGGCAGGAGAGTCAATGACGGTAAGCGTTAACAGTGTCACTGGGCAACTTAGCAATGTCATTAAGGTATCTTTTAGCTCTTCTCGGAACTGTCTTTTGATGAACAGTTCTTTTTCCAGCACCCACCCAAGGATTCAATGGCATCAGCTGGCATGAGGACAAGGGAGGACCGTGGAGAGGGCTTGAGTTGGCAGGGAGGAGCTGCCGGTAATGCTGGAGCAGAGTCGCCAGCATTACTGCAGACTCCAAAGACTCCAGTTCAAGGAGCTGGGACAAATGATGATGATTCCCTCAGTAGGTTCCAGTTCTGTTATGATCGGTCAGGTTTTAATGGCTGTCATTAGCAGCAATTGCTGAAAGGCAAGGAGCGGGCCAGCCAGGATAACGATGACAAAGAGCTGGTAAGGGAATTTTCGGTATCGCTTTCATGTAAGTGTTAACAAGCCTCCCAGACTCCGTTGCAGAAAGGCAAGGGCAAGAAGAGGGCAACCATCAGTGACGACAAGGGCAAAGAAGAGGTAAAGGGCCTTGTATAGTTAATGGTCCCCGCTAATGGCTTTCACTAGGAGTTTGTGCCTCCCGCATCTTTTGACAACCGGGAGCTTAAGCAATTGCTGCATGGGTGCTTGCCCGCAACAGTCTTGGATATGGGAGCGGGTGCAGGGGAACGAGTTGGGCGGAAGGAGAGAAAGCTAGCGGCCTTCTGTGAGAGGGTCAGGGTGGTAAGTAGCATGGCTTTTCTTAGTTTCTTCCTTTACTAATGGTAACGGTAGTGCAATGGCTGCTAGGCTGTTAACAATCCCGAGGGGTGCTGGTATCCTACCGGTACCTTCCCTTGCTACCACTGTAACAAGGCTAGCAAGGGGTGTTCTGCCCATGGGCAGTCATCACAGGGCCAGCACAGGGGTCATAAAGGGAAGAAGGTGGAGGATGCAGCCTTAGTCAAGGCCGCTAGGAAGTACTTGGAGGATCAGCAAGAGATAGTGGCAGGTGGTGGGACCTCCACCATTAAGAAAGCCACACTCCTCCTGCCAACAAGGCAAGAGGGGACGGTAGCAGAGGGAACCAGCAAGGGGAAGGGGCTGGTAAGGACTGCTGGTGTAAAGAGCTGATCCATAGTGGAGTCAAGCGAGGACAAGGAGATCCCAACTCCTGCGAAGGAGTCTAAACGGCGCCGGATAGAGTCGGGTGACAAAGGGGTGGCCGAAGGGTTGTGAGAGGCAACTCCGGCAGAGGAGAGAGCTGCAGTGGCTAAGGCTATTGAGCAGAGCTTGGGTGGCAGTGGAGTGCCAGAGGAGACAGGGCCAGTGGCAGGTCCAAGCAGCAGTCAGTAAGTGGCTGGCCTGCTAGACTTCGGCAGATTTTGCTAATGGTTGGTTCATTACTGTCAGGCCGGTAGAGGTGGAGACGCCCAAGGTGGAGATGGGAGATAAAACGGGGGAGGCAGAGGCAAAGGACCTGGTAAGTCCGTTCTTCCTTAATGATGGACTGGTAGCGCTAACAAAATTCGCTAGGTGGAGAGATTCAGGGCTCCTCCTCGACCAACTATCGAGGAGGAGGAGATCAAGTGGCTGAGGGAGGACCTACCAGTCCCATTCCTGCTTGACCCCAGAGACAACTTGGAGCAGTATCGGGCGAGGGCGGCAGAGGTTGGGGCAATTGATGGGGAGTGAGATGCAGGTGGCAGAGGATGACTTGCGAGCGGCATGAGCTCGTTTCCGGGTGTTGGCAAGGGCACGGAGCACATTGATGTGCTATCAGGACAATTGTGATGCTTTTATCATGTGGCAGTCTGAGGCAGGCATGACGGAGGAGTACTGGGGGAAGTTGGGAGATGGAGAGCTGCCCTCGGATGATGATCTTCCCCCTGCCGCGCTCTAAAAAAAGTCTTTGTTTCATCGTTGTTGCAGACTGAACCCCTTAAGGGGTCTTTTAAATAAAACAAATTTCTTGGAGTCTGGCCCAACCACTAAGATAATGGCCTGAAAACAAATAGTGAAAGGTCAAAGCAAAAGAAATAAATGGATCAAAAAGGTAAATGCTCAGTAGATCATTATGGCGCTTGCGCAACATCGCTTAATGACTGCGTCTTAACAAAAGGCAGATGGGGAGCAGTGGTGACAAGGTTAGAAAGGATAAATAAAGAGCTTAACGGTAGGTGTGTATGTTGGAAAGTGTATGTAGAAAGAAAGTCTATCATGAATAGAAATGGAGTAAGTAAAGATGACAAGGGAAACAAAACAATAGAAATGAGGGCTTATCAAAAGCCGTTAAGGTTTTGGGGGTTTTAACAGTGAGTGGGGCGGTAGATGGTATTTTCTAGTCCTCTTCAATGGCATTGTCCAATGTTTTTTCATGATTAATGGAGTCTTCATCATCGAGTAAGTCGGTTTCTTCTAGCGTTCTTAAATGGTTGGTATCAATGTCAAAGGCGTCGGTAGGGAGAGGGATGTGTTTGCGGGCAAAGTAAGGGACTAAGCAAAAGGTGGCTACCGGTTGGAGGAGTACTGATCCATCCAGTTCGCAGAGAATGTAAGTGCCTTCCCAGTTTTGTGATATTACCACTAACGGTCCTAGGTATTGAGGTCGCATTTTCTTGTTATGGGTGACTTCAATTTGTGTGTTCCTCATCAACACTAGGTCTCCTTGCCTGAAGTCATAGTCTCATATCGTAGCGGCATGTTCTTGTTCAAAACAAATAGCGGCTAAATGGCAGGCGGTAAGAACAATGTCATGTAAACGGTTGAGATCGGCTTGTCTGCATTGGAGGTCAATGGCGCGTCGGGCAATGAGGTCGGTAGTTGTTAACAAGGAATTGGGAGGTGGCTGGAGGTGGGTCGCTTCTACGATGTCAGCGGGGAACAAGGGATGGGTACCGGTAGTGGCATAGTAAGGGGAACAGCCCATGTGGTGGTGGACGGTAACACGCTCTGACCAGAAGACAGAATAAGCAGCTGAGCTCCACTTGGACTGGTCTCCATTAATGGCTTTGAAGAGGGCTTGCCTGATGTCAAAGTGGGGTCGTTCGGCAATACCATTAGCATGCTTGTTGTAACTGGATATGCGAATGTGGTTTATGTGGTACTTCTTGGTGAGGTAAGTGACAGCTTTGATGATGGGAGGACCGTTATCAGTAATGATTTCGTTAAGGGCACCCCATTGGCAGATGATGTCCTCGAAGAGCCACTTAGCAATAGTGTTGGTATTTTTGTGAACGAGCATGTGGAATTCAGGGTAATGGATTAACGAACAGCGTCCTTGGATGATATATTTGAACTTGTTCGAAGGCAGCATGAACATGGTGTTGATGTAAATTTTGCTGAAGAGAGCGGTGGGGGTAGCGACGGTAGGCAGTATGAGGACTTTGGTCGTTTGATGGACTTGGCAAATGTGGCACGAGCGGATGTACCAAATGATATTGGCCACTACCTGGGGCCACCAAAAGTGCTCCAGCAGGGCGGCTCTCATAGTGAACAGACCACAATGTCCAAGGTCATCATGCATAGCATGTAGGATGCAAAGTCGTGAGTCGGTCGGTATGAAGAACTTGTGTTGACCATTACAATTGCGTCGCCAAAGTTTGCCGTTAGCAAGAAAGAAGCCGCTAGTGTAGCAAAGGAAGGTAGCGAGGGCTTTGTCATTAAGGCCCGGCGGTTGCTTGAAGTTGGTAAGCCACTGCTTAACAAGTTGGATTCTTTTGTTGCTGGCAAGAGCTCTGAGGGAGTGAGCGATGTTGTCATAGGAAAGGGGGTCGGTAATGGGTGGAATTGAGACTTCAGTAAAGGGGATGGTGTTGTTAACAAACGTTGCTAGGGTTGGAAGGTAATGGGTGAATGGGGGTAAATGAGGGGCAGTAGAGGCTGTGCAGGCAAGGGTGGTTGGTAACTGCACATGGTGCATAAATCCATGCATGCAATTGACCCAATCTTCAAAGATGTCATTGCAGTATTGTCTGGGGGAGGGTTGGTAGGCTATAACGGTTGTTGCAAGAGTCCGTCGGGTCCATGGAAAGTTCCTTTAACGTGGACAAGCTCAAAGTGGAACATAAGGATAGCCCATGATCCAGCGGTTCATACTAGCTGAGGGCTGAATGTCAGGGTTCTGCAGCATACCTTTAATGTAGCAAGCATCAACTTTGATAATAAGGTTCCTAACGCCTAAGAGGTACATGCATAATGCCTGCAAGGCTCGGTACAAACTGTAAAGCTCAAGCTTGGGCTGACTGAAGCAAGCTTCACATTTGTTAAGGGTAATGGAGCTGAAACAGTTATAGCGACGTTGTTTACGATTGTCGGTAGTGCACTGGCAAAGGTAGAAACCAACCACTATGTAGGAAGTGTCGACTGCTAAGATAACGGGATCGTCGGACTCGTAGTCAATAGGAACGAAGGGTTTAGTGTCATGCAAGGCCTTAACGAGGTCTTTCTAGACACCATTTGGCTCCCTCCATTTAGCAACATTACTGATGGGATGGACTAATGTTGTGCCCATCTTCTATGACAATGTCACTCACATCCTCCAGCCCGAGATCCCCCATAATGCTCTCAGCTTCATTGATGACATTGGCATTAAAGGCCCAAAGGACCTGGAAACTCGTTGACAGCACACCTGCTAAGCATACGGACAACCCTAACATTTGTTTAGCGCTTTGGGAGTTCTTTGAACTCTTGAACTGTGTTCTTCAGCAGATGAAGTACTGAGGTGGTACCTTCTCTGGCCATAAGCTAGTCCTCTGCGCACCTACTTTCAAGATCCTCAGCCACGTTTGCACCCCCAATGGTCAAGTCCCTGACAAGAATTGCTTAGTGCTATTAGACTGTTGGGGCCCTTGCCAATCATGAACCAAAGTCCACGCTTTCCTAGGTACCATTGGAGTCCTCCGAATGTTTGTTAAGAACTTTTCCCATTGCACTCACCACCTAACAAAGCTCACCCACACTGGAGTCTCCTTTGAATTTGGACTGGACCAGTTTAACGCTCAGAAAGACCTCGTTAAGGCCTTGCACAATGCCAAACCCCTTGTTCCTATTGACTACAAATCTGACAATCCCATGATCTTAGCGGTCAATACCTCCTACATAGCGGTCGGTTTCTACCTTTGCCAGTGCACTACCGACAACCGTAAACAATGTTGTTACAACCATTTTGGTTCCATTACGCTTAACAAATGTGAAGCTTGCTTAAGTCAGCCCAAGCTCAAGCTTTGCAGTTTGTACCGAGCCTTGCAGGCATTACGCATGTACCTCCTAGGCATTAGAAACCTTATTATCAAAGTTGATGCTTGCTACATTAAAGGTATGCTGCAGAACCCTGACATTCAGCCCTCAGCTAGTATGAACCACCGAAGGCCCTAGCTGGCAACAAAAGGGTCCAACTCATTAAGCAGTGGCTTACCAACTTCAAGCAACCGCTGGGCCTTGATGACAAAGCCCTTGCTACCTTCCTTTGCTATGTTAGCAGCTTCTTCCTTGCTAACGGCAAACTTTGTTGATGCAATTGTAACGTTGAGCACAAGCTCTTCATACTGACTGACTAACAACTTTGCATCCTACACACTATGCATGACAACCTTGGACATTACAGTCTATTCGCTACAAGAGCCACCCTGTTGGAGCGCTTTTGGTGGCCCCAAGTAGCTGCCAACATTGTTTGGTACATCCGCTCGTGCCACATTTGCCAAGTCCACCAAATGACCAAAGTCCTCATACCGCCTACTGTCGCTACCCCTGCCACTCTCTTCAGCAAAATCTACATCAACACCATGTTTATGCCATCCTCCAACAAGTTCAAGTACATCATTCAAGGACACTGTTCGTTAATCCACTATCCCAAATTCCACATGCTTGTTTGCGAAAATACTGACGCTATTGCTAAGTGGCTCTTCAAAGACATCATCTGCCGCTGGGGCACCCTTAACAAAATCATTACCAATAACAGCCCTCCCATCATCAAGGCCATTGCTTACCTTGTCAAGAAGTACCACATCAACCACATTTGCATATCCGGTTACAACAAATGTGCTAACAATATTGCCAAACAACCCCACTTCGATGTTAGACAAGCCCTCTTCAAAGCTGTTAATGGAGACCAGTCCAAGTGGAGCTCAGCCACTTACTCTGTCTTCTAGTTGGAACACATTACCATCCACCGATGCAGTGGAGCTCAGCTGCTTATTCTGTCTTCTGGTCAGAGCGTGTTACCGTCCACCACCACATGGGCTGTTCCCCTTACTATGCCACTACCGGTACCCATCCCTTGTTCCCAGCCAACATCGTAGAAGCAACCTACCTCCAGCCACCTCCCGACTCCTTCTTAACGACTACCGACCTCATCACCCAACGCACCATCAACCTCCAATGCAGACAAGCTGATCTCGACCATTTACATGACATTGTTCTTACCACCTGCCATTTAGCCATTATTCGTTTCAAACAAGAACATGCAGCTACGATTTGAGACTATGACTTCAAGCAAGGAGACCTAGTATTGATGAGGAATATACAAATTGAAGTCACCCATAACAAGAAGATGCGACCTCAATACCTAGGATTGCTAGTGGTAATCTCATGTAACCAAGGTGGCGCTTACATTCTCTACAAACTAGATGGATCCGTACTCCACTGACTGGTAGCAGCCTTTTGTTTAGTCCCTTATTTTGCCCACAAACACATCCCTATCCCTACCAATGCCTTCAATATTAATACTGACCGTTTAAGGATGCTAGAAGAAACTGACTTACTAGATGATGAAGACTCCCTTAATAATCACAACAAACCCTTGGACAATACCATCAAAGAAGACTAGAAAAACACCGTTTACCACCTATCCACCCCACTCACCGTTAAAACCCTAAAGCCTTAACAGCTTTTGATAAGCCCTCATTCCTATTGTTTCGTTTCTCTCGTCATTATACTTACACTTTTTCTTATTATCATAGACATTCTTCCTACCTACATTTCCAGTTTACTGTTAAGCCCTTGATTTATCTTTTCTAACTTGTCACCACCATTCCCCACCCACCTTTGGTTAAGACGCAGTTGTTAAGCAACATTGTGCAAGCGCCATGATGATCTACTGAGCATTTACCTTTTCAACCTGTTTATTTCTTTCGCTTCGATCTTTCACACCCCTTTATTTGTTTCACCTTTGCAGACCGTTATCTTAATGGTTGGGCCAGACTCCAAGAAAATGCTTTATTTAAAAGACCCCTTAAGGGGGTCAGTCTGCAACTATGACAGAAGAACAAAACTAAAATGCAAAGTTTTTTTTAGGATGCAGCAGTAGGAAGATTGTCATCCAAAGGCAGTTCTCCATCCCCCGACTTCCCCCAGTACTCTTCCATTACCCCCACCTCAGACTGCCATGCAATGAAGGTGTTGCAGTCATCCCAAACGGCGCTGTTTGGAACTCCTTGCTGGTGTTGGTATCTCTTCCTCTTCACTCAACTCCACTACTGATTGGCTCCTTACTAGTCCCTTCCTTTTGCCGGTTCCCTCTGTTACTGTCCCCTCCTGCCGACAAGGCAGGAGGAGTGTTGTCGCCTTAATGGCGGGAGTCCTGCCACCTGCCACTATCTCTCGCTGCCTCTCCAGGTACTTCCTTGCCACCTTAACCAAGGCGGCATCCTCTGCCTTCTTCCCTTTATGGCCCCCGTGGTGACCCCATGATGATTGGCCATGTGCCGAGCACTCCTTGCACCCCTCATTGCATTGGTAGCAGGGGAAGGTACCTGTGGGGTACCAACACCCCTCTGGGTTGTTAATGGCCCAGCAGCCATTGCACTACCAACAGAAGCATTAAGTCAAACAGCAATCAAAAGGACCAGCAAAGAAGCTCTTACCACCCCAACTTGTTCTCAAAATGCCACCCTTGCTGCGGGGGCTGCCAATTTCCTCTCCTTCCTGCCAACCTTCTCCCCTGCGCCTGCTCCCGTATCCAGCACTGTCAAGGGCAAGTGCCCATGCAGCAACCTTTTCAACTCCCGGTCATCAAACGAGGGGGGCAGCACAAAATCCTGGCAGTAACCGTTAACATCACAAAAGAGACCGTTAAAGCAAGGAAGTCCTACCTCCTCACTCTCTTTGTCATGCACTCCAGCCCTCGGCTTGCCCTTACCTTTTCCCACAGAAGTCTGAGGGAGCCGTTAATGTTTAGTCAGAACGATACCAAAAAGCCACTTACTGGCGCCACTTCATCATTGTCCTTGTCTGCACACTCTTTGCCCTTCAAAGACCTCTGTTAATGGTTGCCGTTAATTCCTCACCAACCAAAATGAAACCAAGGAACTCACCTTTGGGATTGTCATCATCCTTGGCCTTGATGCGAGCCCTTGCTTTGGAGTCTTTGGAGTCTGTGGTAACACGGGCAACTCCACTCCCACGCTACTGGCAGCGCCCTCCTGCCAACTCAAACCCTCCTCACAGTCCTCCCTTGTCCTTGTATCGGCCAACGCCAGCGGATCCTTGGAAGGGTGCTGAAAGAAAAATTGCTCATCAAAAGAAAGTTCATCAAACAGCTAAGAATACCTTAACAACATCGCTAAGTCCATAGCGACACCATTACCACCATCGGCTCTGCTGTCACGTCCTCCACCTCCATCACTCCTGCTGGCTGCTTGCCCTTAATGCAACCATTAGCCTACCGAAAACACTGTTAAGAAACAAAGAAACTTACAAAATGTTGGTCGAAAGGCCACATCCAGGCCTCCTCCTTGTACTGGGCATATAATGCCCAGCACTCTTCCCCGACCACCACCTCCTCCGCCCACATGACTCTGCTCCCACCTGTCAACTCAAACCAATGCAGGTATGTTGACAGGATCGACATGACCGCTGATTGAAGGTTGGTAGCAAGAAGTGTGCACCCCATCGCAAGCACCTTGGGCGCCTTCTCGAGAAAGTCTTGCATGGCCACGAAGCGTGCAAAGGTGGTGGAATAGTTAAAGAAGCCAGAAGTTGACATGTTAAGAAGTGCTGAATGAAGTCCAAAGAGTTGCTGCAATTTATTTATGACTTTCAGTATGGCACATGGACCAAGACCCCCTGCATGGGCCACAATTAACGATCATGAGACTTCGAGGATTTTCTTTTGACTGGGGACAGTCAGTTTTTCAGTCAAGGGGAAATGATACGACCCAGTCAGTGCTGGCTGCCCAACACTGACAAATTGAACCAAGCACAGGACAGCAGCATGTGACCGTTACTGACTGACCGTTAACGACACCAACTGGTACTGACAATTGTCCTAATGACTGATCCAACGTTGGACAATCCAGCCCCCTCTATGGCCCCCAACCAGCAGCCAACAATTGATTGTAACTGCATTACAAATGACCCAACAATTGTAAAACTATTTTCACTTACAATTTTCCTTCTCAATCTACTTACTTTTTCTCATATTACTTAAAATTTTCCTATTCAATAGCGGCCCCCAACATGTGCTATCACATGCAACTGCTACGCTTACTATCTCTTACCAGTTTCCTCTTTTGCTACATTACGTACCTATAAATACTGCCTTGTCAGTAGCTAAACAGAAATTGAATTGTACCAGAGTCTAGTCCCCATTTCAGACTACACTTCAGATCTCATTCTTGCTCTTGCTCCATTACCGGCTGATTTGGGTTTACCCAGTCCAGTCTCCTCTCATTTGCTTGCTCAGCTTAACAGTCTTGTTAAACTTAGCACTTGTCATCTTTGTTACATGCCATATGGGCACCCTTGTCTTGCCTTCATTAAGCACCATATGGGTGCCCTCATCAAGCCTTTGTTAATGCTAGCACCTACAGCTAGCGACTCGTATATTTTGTTAACTCCTCCTATATTCCTTAACGACCTTCTGGGTCTCCACAGATCTCTCAAAACCGCTGTGATTTGGTAGCGACACTAACAGCTGCACCGTTATCTCTTACCACTCTTTCTCTCCTTATTGGCCCCTGACCTCACAACTCCTTACAGTCAGTTTTTCAGTCAAGAGGAGATGATACAACCCAGTCAGCACTGGCTGCCCGACACCAACAAGTCAAACCAAGCACGTGACATCAGCACATGACCACTACTGACCAACTGCTAACAACACTGACCGTTACCAACAATCGCCTTAACAACCGAGCCAACCTTGGACAATCCAGCCCCCTCTACAGCCCCCGATCAGCGGCCAATAATTGATCGTAACCGCATTACTGATGGCCCAATGATCGTAAACTTATTTTCATTTACAATTTTCTCTTACAATTTTCTTTCTCAATCTACTTACGATTTTCTTATATTACTTACAATTTTCCTATGAAATAGCGGCCCCTAGCATGCGCTATCACATGTGACCGCTATGCTTACTATCTCTTACCGGTTTCCCCTTTTATTGCCTTACATACCTATAAATACTGCCATGTCAGTAGCTAAACATCATCAAATCATACCAGAGTCTAGTCCCTGTTTCAGACTATGCTTCAGATCTCGTTCTTGCTCTCACTTCATTAACGGCTGATTTGGGTTTACCCAGTCCAGTCTCCCTTCGTTCACTTGCTCAGCTTAACGGTCATGTTAAACTTAGCACTCATTGCCTTTGTTACATGCCATACATGTGCCCTTGCTTTGCCTTTGTTAAGCACCATACAGGTGCCCTCGCTTCGCCTTCGTTGATGCTAGCACTTATGGCTAACGACTTGTATATTTCTGTTAACTCCTCCTATATTTCTTAAAGACCTTCTGGGTCTTAAACAGATCTCCCAAAACTGCTGTGATTCGGTAGCGACACTAATGGCTGCACCGTTTTCTCTTACCGTTCCCTCACTTCCTTACTGACTTCAACCTCACAACTCCTTACCGAGTTTCTGGGACTTTGCTTGACTCCTTTCACACACATGTAATGCTACTACTTGCTAGCTATCCCTATCTAGCTGGTCTTGTTGGTTGTTTCCTGCATGGCAGCTAGGCAGCAAGTCAGCGCATCAGTGTAATGCACTAAACCGCACTGAGTGGGACAGCAACCAAAGAAGTATGGAGGCAGCCATACTTGACAACTGGATAAGGGACCTAAAGAGAATGGAAATGATTTAGAATTTGGGATAACATGGATGCGAAGTTTTTTATAGAAGAAGAAATCCTATGAAAACCATGGACAAATGCAAACAAAAGCCCTGCTCCACAAGACATCATAACAGCACTGCGAGATGGTGACAGGCCTGACAGACCATTAATTAGGAGGTCAAAAGCAATGGTGAACCTAATGAGAGACTACCTCAATGACCTGCAGGACAGAGACCCAGTAGGGAACAAAAGAGAGTACAGAAAAGACTTGACAAAAGTCCTGAGCCACATAAAGACAAAGATAAAGAAGGAACACACGGAACTCCTGTCCACAAATGTAACAAGAGACAAAGTTAGACAAGCAATAAGAGACTTACCAAATGGAAAAGGACCTGATGGAATCCCACAGAAAATATGGAAGAACCTCCTAAGTACCCTGAAAGAGAGTAACAACACAGAAGAAGGATGTGGTGAAAAAAATGCCAGCCCATATGATATAGCAGACTACTTCACAGCACTGTACAATGACATTGAAAAATATGGAGTGGCAGAAAACACAGGCTTCGCAGATGGATGGCTTTGTCCAATACAAAAAAAAGGTGATAGAACAGATGCCAGAAACTATAGGCCAATAACTGTTCTGAATGTGGACTACAAAATGTTCACCAAGGTACTCACCAACAGACTAGCTGAAGTCACCCTGACAATAATCCACCACAATCAGGCAGGCTTCATGAAAAATCAGAGAATAGAAGACCAGACTGAACTGGCAAACCTAGTAATTGCATGGGGAGAAAGAAAAGGAACAAAGGGAATGATCATCTGCCTTGACCAGGAGAAGGCATATGACAGAATACGACACAAATTCCTGTGGGCCACCCTGGAAGCATTTGGGTTCCCCAAACACTTCATAGACATAGTAAAAACCCTGTACTACAATGCAGAAACAATAGTAATAGTAAATGGTGAAAGAAGTGCCCCCTACAAAGTGATCAAAGGGGTGAGACAAGGCGACCCAATGTCATGCCTAATCTTCAATATAACAATAGAATCCCTGGCCTAGATGCTCAGAGACTCAAGCCTCAAAGGTATCGAAATCAAGGAAGAAGCAGAACACCTAATTGTTAAGCTCTTCGCAGACGACACTACCATATACTTATCAGAAAGCGATGATCTCAATAACCTCCAGATCATACTGAGCAACTGGTGCAGAGCATCAGGGGGAAAGTTCAACATCCCAAAAACCACAATAGTACCTGTGGGACCAGAAACCTTTAGAATCAGCCTGATAACAACAAGAACAACAACTGGAACACAGACACAAATCCCAGAAGATATCAAAATAGCAAAGAAAGGAGAGCCAACACATTTACTGGGCTCCTTCATTGGAAATTGCATAGATAACCCCAGTGTGTGGGCACCCACACTGGAAAAGATAACAAACAACCTGGCAAGATGGAATAAAGGACACCTTACAATTGATGGTCAGCACTTAATAGTAGGCATAGTAGTGGGGGGAAGAACACAATACAGAACATGTGTCCAAGGCATGCCCCCAAAAATAGAAATAAGGCTGACTAAGATGATAAGAGACTTTGTATGGGGTGACACAACTCACCCAACAGTTGGAATAAACACACTAAACAGACCAACTGAGCAGGAGGGTAAAAAGCTGCTAAACATCAAGGTTAGAAATGAAGCCATAGACCTGATAAGAGCAAGAAGATACCTAGACCTAGGCAAAACCTGCCCAACATGGGCAAAAATAGCAGACTCACTAATATGCATGAACATAAATAAAAGGTGGGACCTACAGGAAGATGGAACATACCAAAATATATTCCTCCAAACACTGACTGCTAATACAAGAGAAAGCAGAGAAGGCCTCCCAAGATCAATAAGAATGATGCTGAGATCTGCAAAGAAATACAATGTAACCATCTCACCTGCACAACTTGAACCCAGAACAAGGCTAGATATGCCAATCTGGTACTACATGGGTCTAGTAGACACAAAGAACCCAGGCTTCAATCAGTGAGATGTTAGAGAAAGAACCACAAGATCAAAATTGTTGGAGATTTACTAGACCTCATAAAAACCATGAACAGCTCCCTCAATGAAAACCACAGACCAAGGAAGAACTGCAAATGTGACAACTGCAAAAAAATGAGGGCAGACAGCTGCAAACACCCACATAGGTGTGGATTGAACACAAGAAAACTGCTAAACAAGCTGAAAAGTGAATGGAATCCCCTGGACCTGGGAAACCTTGGATTTGACCAGGCTACAAAGGGGATAAATAAAGAAATAGATCATGAGACCTCAATCATCTTTAACAAAGGCATGCATACCAGAATGTCAATCTGTGAAAGCTTCCGAGTCTTCATAGAGAGGGAAAGCAATGACCCTAGTGGCATAGGATCAGACTTGAAAGTGGGTCAGAATAGAGAAGTGAAGAGGACAGGACCACCTCAATGGATACAGGTCTACACAGATGGCTCCTGCATGAACAATGGGTATGCAGATGCCTGAGCTGGAGCAGGAGCCTGGTTTGGTGAAGATGACCCCAAAAACAAGGCAGTCAGGGTGCCCACACATCTGAACCAATCTAACAATGCAGGTGAAGCACTGGCCATGCTAGTCACAGCAAGTGTAAGGGTGACCTCAGAGAGCTGTGGAACTCACACAACTGGCAGAGGGATATCCAAAGATGTATTAGCAAGTGGCTACAGTGTACAGGGCTAGCTACTCACCTGGCAGAGGGATATTCAAAGAGAATAAGTCTGAGGAGTCCCTATGCCAGGATGTGGACGCTTCTGGGGCCCCAGAAGCGTGGGAATCAATTGTATAGTACACATAAGCCACTGAAAAAGGAGTGTGGAAATAAACGATGAAAAACTCGGACATTGCCAGAGAATGGATTGGTAATGTCCATCAGGTGACTCTGGCAAGTCAGGTGGTCAGAAAAGGGTCAGATGACCAGGAAGGGATCAGATGACCTTGAGAACAATGTCAGGTGATCAGAAATGTGGACACAATATGTACAGAGAATATCTAAAGGGGAGAAGAAGAGAAAAGGAAGGGGAAAAGGAAAGGAAACAGGAGAAAGGAGAGAAGAGGGAATGGGCCCAGGAAGGGATGTCCCCTTACAGCAAGGAGCGTTGACACAAATGACCACATGGAGATACTAACAGACTCTGCACTAACCATTGATAGCCTGACTAAGTCCCTCCCAAAATATGAGGATGAGGGATGGCTGGGAGTAGAGAACAAGGAGATACTTGGTGCCACAGTGTCATATCTAAGAAGCAGGACAGGACATACAATCCTCACAAAAGTGAAAGGACACACTGGACTCAGGGGAAATGATGAGGCAGACAGGCTGGCCAAAGAAGGAACACAAACACACCATGGACCTGACATTGATACAGCAATAGTAAGGAGGTATCATATGAGTGATGTGCGACTCAGCTACGCATCACAAGCGCTCCTTTACAAAGGAATAATAGAGAGTGAATCCCCCCCCGGTAAGGCAAGGCACAACTATAAACATGGACAGAGCAAGATGGGCACTAAAACAGGAACCCACCAACAGACAAGGCTCTATGGTTCTCTACTGCAGTGTACCCTACTAAAATTATCATCACAATATCTTTATCATGCACCTATTGATGAGATCTCTCTTTCAAACTCAAAGTATAATGTCACTGGGCAGATTGTTTATGTTAAAGATTATTCTCCATTGAGCAGTTTGACTCCTTCTTGGGTTTGGAACTCAAAATTTGTTTCTTTTGACACTGCAAAGTCACACACTTTTCAACCAACACCTGACACTTGTCTTCATCATCTCAGTATATCTGTCAATGGATGTCTTGCTGACACACAATATGCATCAATTCTAACAAATACACTCAGTCTACCATCTAATGTAGTACCAAACATAATGGAAAAGACATGGATCATTACAGAGACAGACTTACTCGATATTGAATCACAACTTCATCAACTTGTACAAAACAATGATGATATATCATCAAAGATACCACTTTTTGGGTCAGTTTGTGATGGTGAATTTTCCTATAAAACAATGATCAGTAAGTATTTTTCATTGCATATCTCACAGATATCACACATCTTAGTAACTTTAGATGATACAATAATAAATCACTCAACCAATGCTATTATAGCACCTTCATTTGCAAATGCTCCAAAGCCTTGTAATATATGTCATTATCAGGTTTCTGGAGCTGATTGTCAAAATCATATGGGTGGTTCTTCAAAGATTAAGAAATGTCCAGGAGAAATGGTGTGTATTTATATCATTAGACAATGTAAACCTGATGAACCTTCTATAAGGTCTCTACTGAGTATCCCTGTGGATTATGTGGCCAATCCAGTATCAATGGTGCTTGTCACTTAAGCATTAGTACTGGAAAGGCAGTGTCAAGTTGTGCTCATGCTTATGAATTTAGGATCAGTTTAGCATCAAAGGTATCAAAACAGAAGCCCTGTACAAATATCCCTATTGCATGCAAATTCTGCTCAGAAGTACACTGGAAATATAATATACAATGTCATCTCCAGGAGAGACACCATCTTGGAAATCAGCTTATGCTCCTGCTGAGGTTGAGAGTTTTTCTAACAAGATCTGCATCACTCATGAGGAGGAGACAAGGCTTAGGATCCCTGATGAACTTGTTGGATATTCTATATTCAGAGCAAATGCACCTGATATGCATTGTTCACAAAATCTTTCCCAAATTCATGATTCTCATGATGACTCTCATCATCGACCTCAATATCTGGAAAGGCAGCCTACACATCCTAAGCTCACAAATATATCCTTGCCTGGTCCTCAGGAGTCTACATCTTCAACAAAAATCCAGGAAAATGATATATTTTACTAATTATTGTGAATCTTTTATATATCATGTCAGATAATAGCTATAAACCATTCATATATATCTCAAAACTCATGAGAAATGATGTATTTGTGCTAAATACTGTGAATTATTTGAAGTGTTTGTCTGATATTACTGTATTTATTGAGACTCATCATATTTGAGTCGGACTTTTAATCTGCCATCAGCCGATGTCAACCGGAAAGTTCCGTTGCCTAATGCAGAACAAGATTCAATGTCCACATTCGCCCGATCTGACACCTCTTGGGGTTGTGGATCTCCAATTAGGGTGTAAATCAGTCAAGACAATTCTATCGAATGAAAGCTGTCATGTTCTTTCATATATTAATTTCGTCAATATCTGTAGCCGGATGTTCATGGTCACAAGAGTTACACGCCTTATCTTCCAGACCTTAACACGATGTTCGGGCCACTCACTATATCCGAATTTCTAGTAGCCACACTACTCATCGCCATCGTAATTCACATCCTAGTTTGCTGTATCAAAACATGGCAAGCCTGGCCCTCTTCATCCAGTGTTCGTCGTCCTCTTTCTGAAAATTCATGGCTCTTACCCTTTCACAAAAACTCAGCCCGACGCTGTTCCAGCCATAGGATCTACATCCCCATTCTTATCATACATAGGTGCCTTTCGTCTCATGTTCGATAGTTCAAGAACGATCCAAGAAGGCTACGACAAGGTATCATATATCTCACAACGAACCCAGCGCTGGGGTCTCTGATCAACTTTCTCAACATCCGTTTCTGAACACAGTACAATGGGCTGTTCCGCATCGCGGATTTCAGATCGTGGACCGTGATCGTTAGTGGTGCGCAGCTGATCGAGGACGTACGCAAAGCTCCTGAGGATGTTCTGACTTTTGAGGCTGCGATCGATGAGGTGTGTGCTTCATTACGCTTTTTTTAGGGGACGGAATGTGAATGAATGACATATATATATATATTTTTTGACAGGCGATCCACGCGCTAGCTCCGAAGACCAGAAGGAGCCATTTTCATGTCCCTATTATCCAGATCCAGCTGACGAGAGAACTAACTAATTCTTTTGATGCGATTCGGGATGAGGTTGGGAGGGCGTTTGTGGAGGTGGCTCCGTTGACCAAGGGTACGTGATTCTGATGTGTGATGGGGTTGTGTTCACTGAGCTATAGATCAATAGAATGGTCAAAGTGCCCTGCTTTGGATACGACACTCGAGGTGGTCGCTCGCACAGCGCATCGTGTGTTCGTCGGGCTTCCGCTTTGTGAGTTCGGTGGTTGTTCTGAGTCGTGTGGAATTTTCATTGATTTTGATTTGGTTTGTATTTGGCGAGGCCGCGATCGGGACTATATCTCAATGTGTAGGGATTTTGCGGTTAATATCAGTCAAGCTGCATGGGTCATTAGACTCTTCTCCCCGCGCTTAAAACCGTATGCGTTGTCAAGCTCTTATTACAGTCCTGCATTCCTGATGGTTGACATGAACAGATTAGTCGGACGACCCTTTGTCAATGTGCCAGCTGCATTGAAACGTTGTATCGAGCATCTCCGACCCGAGGTGGAGAAGAGACGGGAGAACATAGAGTTGTATGGGAAGGATTACGAGGGTAAACCTGTATGAGTGAGAGGTCGCTACTGTGTGGTGATTTTGTTGACATTGAATATAGCAAGATATACTTTCGTGGTTCATGGATGACGTCGATGGCGAGACTGACGAGGAGAAACTACGACATGTGGCTTTTCATCTCATGATGATCAATTTTGGTGCGGTGTATACGATCGCGACGGTACGTTCTCTGTTTGTTGAATAAAAGTCGGAAAATCAACCGGACGCAATTGGACATTTAGAGTTTCACACAAGCTCTATACCATCTTGCTACGCACCCGGAGTGTATCGAGCCCCTACGGGAGGAGATTGAGAGCGTCACGTCGAGCGAAGGGTGGACGAAAGCTGCGATGGGGGAACTGCGCAAGCTTGATAGTTTCCTGAAGGAGTCGCAGAGGATCAGCGGGCTTGGTGCAAGTTTGTCTTTCTTCGTCTTTGATTTCGATTTGAACACTGACTCGCGTGCCTTGCAGTCTCGTCCTACCGCCGCGTTCTCAAACCATTCACATTCTCGAACGGGACGACTATACCCGCAGGCATGACGATAGGCGTTGCGGCTTGGTCGACACATCTTGATGAGGCTGTGTATCCCAATGCGCATTCGTTCGATGGGTTCCGGTATGTGGAGAAGCAAGGTGGTCAGGCGCAGATGGTATCTTCTTCCCCTGATTTTTTGGCATTTGGGTTAGGAAGACATATGTGGTAAGTGTGGTGTATGGATAAAATTCTAGCTCGAGCTTGTGTTGATAATAACAGTCCTGGTCGGTTCTTCACTGTCATCGTTCTAAAAGTAATGATGACCCAGATATTGATGAATTATGATCTGAAGCTCGAGAACGGAGCAGGGAAGCCGAAGGATCATTGGTTTGTGACGGAGAATATTCCAGATGGTACAGTGAGTGTGTTGTTGAGAAGACGGCATCGAGTTGTATAAGGATTTCAGTCCAAGCACTTGCATTATGACTACAGATTTTTGTTGTTTTGCATAAAGATACTTACGTAAATACTATTGTTCGAAGAGGTACATATGAGCTATGTCCTGTGTCTGGCACAGGTATGTAGCTCATTGGGGGCTTGCCTTCAAACTCCAACTGTATCCCAGCCCCAACCTCACAAGCTTGGTTAGGGCCTTGTGTTCAAAACTCAATGCTTAATTCCAGCCCAACCTCACAAGCTTGGTTAGGGCTTTGTGTTCAAAACTCAATGCTTAGTCCCGGCCCCAGCCTTGCAAGCTCAGTTAGAGCCTTGTGCTCAAAACTCAATGCTTAATCTTCACAGTTAAAATTCATCAACTAAATGTTCTCTCATCATATAAGGTGGATATCAGGCACAAATTATATAAACCAATACCACAATGTCCTAATTTAAAAACACAAAGTCTAGCTAGATAGATTAGAATCCATTTTGTCAATCATTAGTAATTGAACTGGAAATTGTTGTCAATGCAATGAAATAGACAAATCCTCTTAAGAAGCATCAATGATAATCCTTGTTATCATAAGCACTGATATGACCCAGTCAGCACTGGCTGCAAGATAATGGTAATTTCAAGATATTTAACAATGCTGACCAAACCAACTTTATCTAATCAAATCTGCCTCCATTTAATCCAATCACAGAATATCTGATCAGACAAATCAGGTGATGCTGCCCCATGACTGTAATCAAAATTCTTCTTACAACAACAAATGCTACCAACAATTGCCTTGATGATAGAATTGACTTTAGACAATATGGCCTCCAATGGCCCCTGCAACCTTGGAGATTGTAGGAGCCTGACCCGGATGATTCATCATTTATATTCTTGACTATTGGCCCCTTTATCATATGATTCTCTGCTTATTCAAACTAGCAGCCACAACCATGGCCCCCTTCACTCTTGTTACTAGTATGAATACTCTCTTACTTAGCCATTATGGAACCAGACAATACAACCTCCTGTCTTAGCTGTACTCAGCTTGTGCACTACAAAGAGCTTAAAAAGTCTTATTCAAAAAAGACCAATAATGCTCCAGCTGTTTGCACTTGTTGGCTTATTGCTGCTTTTGCTCTTTGTTGACTTAACACCTCTTTGCTCTCATTGTCCTTGTTGTCTTTTGCCCCTCTGCTAAGCACTTCCTGCTAGCAACTCATGTTTGCCCCCTTTGCCTTAAAACTTCACTAATATTTCTTTGTTTAGACATGATAACCCTAATAGCTTTTTGCAAAGCCTATCCCATCTCCTGCCACTGTTAACAACCTTACTAACTTATACATTATAGGGAACTTGCTTGCAATGACAAAAGAGTTCCTCAATCTTGATGTTATTGTGGACCTGCAAATAATAATGATTACAAATTATTATTCATATTAAACCCAGTTGCTCAAATGGGGTTCAACTTTCCTTGTTGAACTGCAGGTGAGCATCAACACTATGCACTGTCCTTACATTACTCAATACAGTTTAACTTTCCTTGTTGAACTCCAGTGTGAAGACTCACTGAAGATTTATATACTCTTGCCTGCACATGACCTTCCTTGTGCACATCCTAGACATCCCTTTGTCAGGTTATGGGCCCTGCTAGCAGTCTACTCAACATGGCATTGTCCAGCCCTGGAGATGCATTCAAATTCTCAAAGCTCAATGGTAAAAACTATGCACTGTGGCTGAACATATGAAAGCCACTTTGCAAACTCAATACTTCTGGCTTATTGTCACTGATGATGAAGAGCAGCTCTTGAAACCATCAAGCATAAAACCTGAGGGCCCAAATGAAGCCATTTGGAAGACTGAGAAGAAAGAATACTTTGAGTGGACATTGTATAATCAGGCAGCACAGAGTCTGATGAAATCTGAAGCTGAGAGCTCTCAGTGGCCTTGTGTAGCAGATAAGAAAACAGCAAAGATGAGGGATGGTTGGAAGACACTTCACATCACAAACCAGCAGAGAATCAACATTCATTACTATTTTGAGGACCTTTATACTTGGAAGTACACTGATGGGACCAGCATGGCTGACCACATTGATGCTATGCTTGACATAAAGAATAAGATCATAGCCACTGGTGAAGACCTTCCAGATATCCACATTGCTTGTGCATTTGTACTCTCACTTCCATGCACCTCATCATGGGATCTCATCAAGGTCCAACTGTTTGGAATGGAAAGACTCACTTCAGAAGATGTATCAACTTGACTTCAAGCCAAATACAACTGCCAATTCTGCAAGAAAGAGAGCAATACTGCTCTGCTTGCCTCAAAAAAGTCTGATGGTAAGAAAAAGGACTGAAAGCCAACAGCCAATGACAAATGTCACTACTTCCAGAGACTTGGTCACTGAATTAACAAGTGCCCAAAGCAGATCAAGAATGAGAAAAAGAAAAAAGCTGGCAAAGGTTTGGGAGTAGCCAACCTCACCATCACTGACCTCTGAAAGCTTTGTCATGAACCTGGGCAGGTATACATGGCCAGTAGAATTGATTGTACTGGTGACATGCTCCTTGACTCTGGTGCAACATCACACATGTTTTTTGACCTGTTATTCTTTGTCACCTATGTGCCAGTTACTGCCAATTCAAACAACAGCTGGATTTCAGTGGAGGATGCTTGCAACATACCTGTTGCAGGGTGTGGGACCATAAAATTCCAAACACAGTCAACAACAGGTCCCATGACAGTTACTTTAGCCAATGTTCTCCATGTTCCCAAAATTGCTGCCAACCTTGTTAGTTTTGGAACACTACAATGTCAGGGCACAACCTATAGGAGCTATGCAGAATAATCTGAAATTGGACTGGTTATGTTGAAGAATAGGGAAGGATTATTCTGCACATCACTATTGGGTAGCACTGGTACCTTGTATCATATTGCCTGCATTTCAATTCAAACTGAGTCTGCTTATTTTTCAAGTGGAAGCCTCCAACTATGGCATTGTCACCTTGCCCACTTAAACCATGATGTGATCAGGGATATGCAACAGAAAAACATGGTGAAGGGCCTTATCATTACATCTTCCACCACCTATGACCATATTTGCAATGGCTGCACCCTTGGCAAATCACACTGAACACCTCTCCCCCAAGCAAGCACCACTATCTACAAAAAATGGGCCTAGTTGTAGTCAATCTCACTGGTCCAATGTCTGGTTGAGACATGAACAGGGATGCAATATGTCCTAGTTGTTGTTGAAGTCAGCTCTTGGTTCACAATTGGTCAACTGCTGAGACTAAAGAGTGAAGCTGGTGCTGCACTATAGGACATTATTGCAATGTTAGAAAGACAGTCAGGATTAAAGCTGAAGCGGATATGTTCAGATGTTGAGTCAGAGTTTCTAAAGGAGCTGCTCACCATTTTTTGTTGTTGCAATGGAGTCCTCCATAAAGCAACAATCCCTTACATGCCAGAGCAGAATAGCATAGCTGAAAGAGCAATCACCATGCTTTTTGAGATGGTATGTTGCATGCTACACTTGGCTGGAATGGACTTGTGCTACTGGAGCAAGGCATTCATGTATGCAATTCACATTTAAAGCTGCTCACTTATGCATACTCTGAATGGCATTGTTCCTCAGAAAGCCTGGACAGGGCAAAAACCTGACAATGTCACACCTGCAAATATTTGGGTTCATTGCATACACTAATATTCCCAAGAAACTGTGTGAATAGTAGCAGCATGTTCTTGTTTGTAGCAAAGGGCTGCTAAGTGTCATGCATTGAAGACCACATCATGTAAACAGTCCAAATTCTTCTGCCAGTGCTGGAGGTCAATAGCATGCCTAGCAATCAGATTGGTAGTTGTTAACAAATTGTTGGGTGGCAGTTGCAGGTATGTGGCTTCTACTATATCTGCTGAGAAAAGAGGGTGGGTTCTGGTAGCAGCATAGTACAAAGAACAACCCATGTATTTATGGATGGTAATGTGCTTGGACCAGAATACTGTGTGGGTGGCATAACTCCAGCAGGACTAGTCACCATTAATGGCCTTGAAGAGGGCTTGTCTAATGTTGAAGTGTGGTTATTTGGCAATACTGTTAGCTCATCTATTGTAGCCAGATATGTGAATGTGGTTCAAGTGATACTTCTTGGCTAGGATAGCAATGGCTTTAATGATGGGGGAACCATTATCAGTCACAATCTCTTTTAACAAACCCCAGTGGCAGATAACGTCTTTGAATAGCCACTTAGCAATTGCATCAGTATTTTCCTTAACAAGCATGCAGAATTTGGGGTAATGGATTGACAAACAACATCCCTGGATAATGTATTTGAACTTGTTAGACAGCAGCATGAACATGGTGTCAATGTAGATTTTGCTAAACAGGGTAGCAGGTGTAGCAATGGTAGGCAGTATGAGAACTTTGGTCATTTGATGGACTTGGCAGATATGGCAGGAGTGCACATACCAGACAATGTTGGCAGCTACCTGTGGCCACTAGAAGCATTCCAATAGGGTGGCTCAAGTTGCAAGTTGTCATACATGCTGTGCAGGATTTATAGTCTCAAGTTGTTAGCAACAAATAGCTTGTGCTGGCCATTATGGTTGTGCTTCTAGAGCTTACCATGTGCCAGAAAGAAGGTCAAGGCATAACAAAAGAAGGTGGCTAGCACCTTGTTGCTAAGTCCTAGCAGGCAATGCAAGTTGTTAAGCCATTGGGTGACTAGCTTTATCCTCTGATTGCCTGCTAAGGCTTTGGCCAATTGAGGGACATTGTCATATGTTAAGGATGTAGAGGTAGGAGAAGCAGTATTGTCATTATTGGGAATGTAGTCATTAGCAAATACTATTAAGGGAAAGAGCTCCTAGGCTATCAGTGGTAAGCCCAAAGCAAGAGGACAGGCAATTGTATGTGGTGCATGAAGCCATGCATGCAATTGAGCCAGTTTTCAAAGACATTGTTACTAGTAGTGTTGAGAACAGGGTTGATAGGCTGCAAAAGTCCATTGGGGCCATGGAACATGTCTTTAATATTTATGAGCTCAAAGTGGAACATCAGAATGGCCATAATCCAACAGTTCATGCTAGCAGATGGATGTATGTCATAGTTTTGTAGCATACTCTTGATGTAGTGTGCATTGACTTTGATAATAAAGTTCCATACTCCTAGGAAATATATGCATAGAGCCTGGAGTGCTCTATACAAACTGTATAGCTCTAGTTTGGGCTGACTGAAGCAAGCTTCTTGTTCATTAAGCATTATTAAATCAAATTGGTAATAGCAACATTGTTTCCAGTTGTTGCTAGTGCACTGGCAGAGATAGTAGCCAACTGCAATGTAAGATGTATTGACTGCAAGAATAACAGGGTCAGCATATTTGTAGTCAATAAGAACAAGGGACTTAGCATCTTGTAAGACCTTAACAAGGTCTTTCTGAGTGTTAACTTGGTCAGGCCCAAACTCAAAAGGAATACTGGTATGAGTAAGCTTTGTTAAATGGTGAGCCTGATGGAGCAAAGTTCTTAACACACATTTGTAAGATGCTAACAGTTCCTAGAAAGGCATGGACTTCTGTTAATGTTCAACAAGGGCCCCAGTGTTTGAGTAGTGCTAGGCAACTTTGGTCCAGGATATGACCATTAGGCATGCAAATGTGGCCTAGGATCTTGAAGGTAGGGGTGCAAAGTACCAGTTTGTGACCAGAAAATGTTCTGCCACTATACTTCATGCATTGGAGGACTTAATCAAGGAGTCCAAAGAACTCCCAAAGGGCTAAACAAATGTTAGGGTTGGCAAATTGTTTGGCTGGTGTACTGTTAACAAGCTGCCAATCCTTGGGTCCCTTGATGCCAATGTCATCAATGAAGCTAAGGATGTTATGCAGGATTTCTGGCTGAAGGGTGTGTATTATATTGTTGTGAAAGATGGGTATCAAATTTGTCCAATTTATAGGGAGCATTATTAAACAAAGTGTGCCAAACAGAGTCTGGAAAGTCATTAAGTCCCTGGAGGCAGGATCAATTATATGCTTGTTATATCCAATGTAAAGGTCAAGAGTAGTGCCACAAATTTGTCCAGCAAAGGATTTGGCAACATAGTCAGGGAATGGGGGAATGCCAGAGTGGCAAATAGTGACTTGGTTCAACAGTTTGAGGCTATGTACTAAGCACAACTTCCCATTCTTCTTTGGTATGCAAAACCATTGCAACTAGTAGGCTGAGTTTGAAAGTTTGTGAATGCCCACATTAATCTTGTGATGGATGATTTCACAGACTTCTGTTTTGAGACTGGGTTGTATAGGATGATTATGCTGTACCTAAGGCATGTGAGGTATAGTGGGGATGCAAACCAGGAGGAAGAAGTCTGGCTGGATGCTACCTCTTTCAGAGTCTTCCCAAGCAAACACTTTTTCTTGCTTAGCAACTAGATTGGATAGTACATTAAGCTTGTCAGCAGTAAGGAAACCAGTATTGTGTTTGTTAACAAAAGTTACATGGTGTTTGGTAGTGAAACAAGTGGTCAGTTTAAAGGGAGGGAGATTTAGGTCCAATTTAGGCATGTCAGCTAACAGGTTGCCTATGATACAATGCTCAATTCTAAAGTCTTCACTGACCTGGCTAGCAACAGGTTTGATTTCTAATGCTACAGGTTTATACTTCTTTTTAACCTGTACTCCTTTGCATTTTAGCAGGTTGTTTAGCATAACAGCAGGAAAAGAATTGTTGATGTAGGATAGGGCTCTAGTTAAGTTGCTTTGGTTGGAGGGTGTAACAGTGCAGCTGAATACTAACAATTTGCTAGGGCATGGGAATGTGAAGTAGGCATTAATGGGTATATCATATCAAGACAGGTTGCAGGCAGTAGCATATAGGTAGGGAAGAGAGATGTTTTTGTTGGTGTTTTTGTTATTAAGTAGGTTATTGTCCTGTGAGGCAGAAGAGATGGCAAAACCTTTACAGGTATTGGGGTCATACTCAATGATGACTGCTAGGTCTCCTTCCTGGGAGTCATAAGCATGGTGGTGATGGTGCAATTCCTTGCCAAACTGGGGTTGAATCTTTTGGTGTTTATAATGTCCTCAGGGAAAAGTTGGTATTGTGTGTCTAACACCTGGATTTGCATCAGTAATCATTGAATCCAGTGTTCAAGAACTCTCTAGGACTCAAGAAATCAAATTTCTTTCCTATAATGCATGGCCTCCCTGATCTAAGCCTCCTTCAACCACTCAACTTCTAGTCTTGTCCATTCTCTCTTTTGATTCTCTCACTTGACAGCAATCAAATTAATATTGTAATCAGTCTAGTTACTTACATCTTCTTTAGTTCTATGCTGGTCTACAATATTATTGTTTAACTCGTTGATCTTACTTCGCCTGGCTCAGCACATCTCTGATGAACCTCAGTGCTCTCTCATGGGTTCTTGCTTCTGCAAGTCATATCCCAACTTTCTTTAACATTCCAACAAAAAATTTTATGGAAGAGCAATGGTCTCAGTGATCTCCCATACATAATACACCTCATGGCTCAGTTCAAGGCCACATACAGGAAGGTTGTCAGCAACCCAGAGACACTCAGCCCCTTTCACTCTCTGAAGCCAGTGCTCTTGGTTGGAGAAATGTTGAGTGCCTTTGCAATTGTGGAAATGTGGACTGCAGAGAATGATCAAAAGGAATTAGGCAGATCTCGCCTGAAAGATCAACTTGGTACTGATATCAATTATTTTGTGAGCGCATTTAATATTAGGCATGAGCGACTTAGAGCAAGACAAGACAGTTACTGTTCAAGAGCCTTCTCTAGATACCCAGCTGAACATAGTGACAGTAATTGCATGCCTAAGATCTAGAATAGATTACTAGTTGAGTGCTGAGCCTCTATGCATTGGATATCAACCCAACTACACACCACCAACCTACTGTTATACACTGGCTCAAAAAACTGCTCCAATATTTGGCCTTTTTGAAAAGATTCACATGGTGTGCAACAATTACCTAAGTGAAAGATTGCAGAAAATCACATGACATACAACTGCATCCTGGCTTCATAATGATGTGTATATCATGTTATTTGAACAAAAACTAGCTTATTAATAAATCAAACAAAATATTCAATTATTGGGGCAGTTTTTTGACCTACTCTAATTTACTCTAATTTTCATATCTAGTACTTAGTATGGCCTCCATTTGCCTTTATAACTGCTTTGATCCTTCTAGGCATGCTCTCTATGAGGCTTTGACATACCTCTGGTAGTATTTCATTCCACTCCTTGATCACTCTCTCTCACAACTCATGCACTTCTTTAGGGGGTATCTCATACTCCAAAAGTTTGTGCTTGATGTAAACCCAGAGGTGTTCAATGGGATTGAGGTCAGGGGATTGGGCAGGCCAGGATATCATAATGATGTTGTTATCAGAAAACCAGGTTGTTGCCTATATGGAGGTGTGTTTTGGGTCATTGTTTTGCTGAAAATATTGTCCTTCCTCCTCCATTTCCAACTTCTCAAAGCTTTCCACCACTCCCTCATCCAAAATCTCACAATACTGTGCAACATCCATCTTCTCCTGAACTTCAATGAGCTTCCCTACTCCATTCCAACCCATGCAGCCCCATACCATTAAATTGTTTCCTCCTCCATGCTTGACAGTTGGTGTAGTGATGCAGTTAGATAGTGGTTATCCTGGAATTTTCCACACATATACCTTCCCATCTGATCCAATCCAATTGATCTTTGTCTCATCACTCCACAAAACTCTTTTCTAATCCTCCACTGTCCAGTTTTCATGATACTGAGCAAACTTGAGCTGGTTTGCATAATGAATGGGAACTTTCTTCTTTGTTGCTGAGCAAAAACCTGCCTCCTTCAATGCATTCCCTGAGTGTCTGAGGATTGACAGGACTGGAGATGACAGAATTAATGAACTGTGTAGCTTGAACAGCATTATCCAGCTTCCCAGTAGTAATTTGATGAATAATAGACTGTTTGTCATGTGCTGTAAGCTTGGAAGGACAACCTTCAGGATGATTCTCTTTGTTGCTCTCCAGCTCTTTGCTGATCCTCTCCACAGTGCCCTTTCCCAGGCCAGTTTTTGCTTGGATTTGATGTTGAGAATACCCCTCATTAAGGATAGAAGCAACAGAAGAGTGATTGGCAGCAGAAATAGGTCGCATGATGGTAGTAGAATGTCAAGAAGGTAATTGATTGAAGTTGAACATGTCAAATTAGTATAAACAAGGTCACATGACACTGTTTATACTTCCCATAAGGTATTTCCATCTTCTACTGCTGAAAAGTATTGAGAAAATATGAAAATTAAAGTGAGTCAAAAAACTGCCCCAATGATTGAATATTTTATTTGATTTATTAATAAGCGAGTTCTTGTCCAAATCACATGATCTATACATCATTATGGAGCCAGGATGCAGTTGTATGTCATGTGATTTTGTATGATTTTTTGCTCAGGTAATTGTTGCCACACCATATGAATCTTTCCAAAAAGGCCAAACATTGGGGCAGTTTTTTGAGCCAGTGTAGGTAGGGATGGCAAAGGGGTGCAAAGGCATGGGAAATCACAGTGATGGAGCACAAAGACCTTTTCAGGTCCACAGAAGATGCACACAAGGCACCAAACATGAATGACCCAAATGTGAGTGTATTGGCATGATGGTAAAATTTTACATGACAGCATGTAACTATGTGACCTTTGTATGTTCTTGTTAGAATCAGATGGGGCATCATGTGCAGACACTCTACTAACTTCAACACTCCCATCTGTCTGACATGATGCAAGAAATACTCCCACCAGAACTCAAGAGCTCCCACCAAAATCAAATTATCTGTCAAAGGACACAAGGAGCTCTTTCCTCAGCAGTGAGTGCTGCATACCATTCATTGTCAGAGGAGGGATCAACATAATTGGGGTCAGGGTCAAAAAGACCAGTGAGGGTAACACCAGCATGGACAGGGACAGTGTCAGTATTAGCAATGTGAGCATGGTGAGTTGAAGGAGGAGAAGAAGAGGAACAGCCAGAGCAAGGGTTTTTCATAATGTGACCCTTGATACTGCATGGCATATCATAGATACAGGCAAAGGCATGATGACCTTTCCTTCCACAGTGATGGCAACCATCAAAGTTGGGGTCACACCAACAATTGCCTTTATCATCAATGAGGGGGTCACTGGACCTGGTGGAGTTTCTACCTCAAACTGCATTAGCTTCCTCCAGCTTGATTGTGATAGGATCAGCAGCAGTAGAACTGGTAAGCATGACTCTTGATCTTAGCAAGATCAGGTTCAGGGGACTGAGCAAGAATGTTGAGCTGAACAGTGTGGAAGGAATCATTGAGATGCATGAGGAGGACATCTTTGAATTCAGTATCATCAATTGTAACACCAAATGCAGTGAGTTTTTGCCTGGCAGACTGAAGAGCCTAAAGGTATGCATAGATAGGATGGTTGGGATCATGATAGATCTGGTAAAATTCTTCACAAGCGGCCATGCAATAACCAATGGTTGACTTCTCAAAATGAGCCTTAAGAGCAGCCCAGGCAGCAGTGCCAGTGTTGCAGTCCTCAATAAGAAGCTGATACTCATCTGAGACCTGTCCATAAATATATCCACTCAACATCCCATCTGATCTATCCCAAACCTTTCTCTCCTCTGGGCTGAATGTGGGAAGGTGTCTAGTAGCAATGCCAGTCATGGCAATGGTTCAAAGGACACCCATCATTTTCTTGGTCCATATGAACCAGTTGAAGTTGTTGAGCTTGTCAGGGACATTGTGATGAAGCATGGTAACAAAGGAATGAGGAATGAGGAATGAAATAAGACATGACAGTAAGGATGACATGTGCAAGAAGCACAAGAAGCAGTGATCTGTCTGATAGAGTTGGGGCCAGGGCCTATAACCTGTAATAGGTAGGGATGGCAAAAGGGTGTGAAGGCATGGGAAATCACAGAGATGGAGCATGAAAACCTTTTCAGGTCCACAGAAGATGCACACAATGCGCTGAACTCAAATGACCAAATGCAAGTGTATTCAAGGGGTGTCAGATCAGGTAAATCTGGACATGGTTGCTATGACGTATCCCCCCTCCCCCAATATAAGGAAATTGTTGTGACATGTTTTGACATTCCAGCAAGTTTAGCAAGACAATGGCAAGGCAACGGCATTGGAGCTAATTATGGAAGGCCATGCAGATGCAATGTGCTAATCCTGCATTTATTATACACTCTCCATTGCCCACATCCATACACTCTTCACTCTGAACATATATTCTACACTTTGAGAGGAGAAAACTACTAGTTATCTGGGTATCTGACTGCTCTGACCCTACTGAACAACTACTGAACTATGCAATCATTATTGTCCACTGATTCTGTGTCTGATTCTGTACAGAGTTTCAGCTGTTCTTGCTTACATGGTCTTTTATTGCCTCAATCTTTACCTTCTAATAAGGTTGACTCTGATAGAAATAGACTAGTCCTCTGTCCTAGGTATCTTGAATATATCAAACATGGCAAAGACAGTTTCACCACCTCTTCTCTCCAAAGTCATCAAAGGAGTCAGAAATGTAAAGCTACATTTGCAGGTGTGTTACAATAGCAAGTCTGAATTCCATTAGACCTCATGTAATATTGTGATCTCTTTTAATCAGACCATGTTTTCAAACAAATTGACACCTATTCACCTGTTCCACACCAAGGACAGGCTGCTTTCTTTCCTTCATCATGTCCAGGGATTTCTTATCATTGGGAACTTGGTGCATCTTATGTGACTTATCCCTTTTCAATGCATGATCCTGCATCACATGTCACACCAGGTGATGACCTCATTCAAGTGGATTCTAAGACATCCATAATCTATGTTTGTTCAATTCTCTGTACTGATGTCTCATCCGATATGTCACTTCCATGCCTTCCATGCCAGACATCACAATCATTGATTGCAGGTATTGAAAATAATGTAAAGGAATCCTCCAAGAAACTTCATTATGCAGCTATGAGTAACATGCAACTTAGGCATAAGCTGGTAGAGGTTCAATAAGAGCTTCAGGATGTAAAACTCAAAGTATGTTATTTATTCTAATAAAATCATATCTGTTTAAAATTTATTGCAGTGGCTTAATGCTTCTTGAGATCTCAAACATCTTTGCACTCACCAAGAGACATGGAAAAACCTTCTTAATCTCCTTGGCACTCATGATGTGCCTGCACTTCACCATATTTTTAAAAATGCAAAAAATCGTAATTGGAGCATAGAAAAGCTTCTAGAGAAGACAAAAATGGCTCTTAATGGGGATTATCATCCTCAGAACTACTCTGATCTTGAAATAGAGCTTGCTATAGCTATTTATGAACTTGGTGGTGGTGCAGCTCCATATGCTCTTCACAAATCTCCTTTTGCATTTCCTTCTCGTACAACTCTTTTTGAACACCAAAAAAAATTTAGCCTGCACATTACAGTTGGAGACATCAAGATATCTGATATTCTTGCAAATATTAAGACTATGTTTGAGGATGTACAGCCAGCACATCAAACTATTGGAATAACACTTTCAATGGATGAGATTGCATGTGACAATTGACTATGTTACTTGCCTGCCACAAATGAGATTGCTGAGCTTTGTGAACATGCTTCATCAGAGTTTCCATCTTTGAAGATGGGAAATAACCTTGCTGTAGTACAGTCAATTCAAGATGCAGTATGCAAGGGTAAAGTACATATTGGACAAGAAGTATTTGTAGCTGCATTTTTTCTTGCAATGATGAGGTAGGGTATAGTGCACAACCTGTTTTACTAGTCCCAACATGCAAGCAAGGGTCTTTTAAAGATGCTTCTCTTGCTATTGAGAAGTGTTGTCAGGCATGGAAAATTTCGCCATATGGTGAGACACTTCATGGGCCAATTTGGTCTCTAGCTTCAGATGGAGATCCTAAACGTCAACCTGCTCTTTATCTTCATTGTATGATACAACAGCTCACACCAAATGATGCTCTCTACAAATACCTTGGAAATCTTCAAGGCATGAATCTTTGGACTGGTTCAAAAGGTGAAACACAAGATTTTGATTTTAAACATAACTTCAAACATTTATGCAAGCTGTTGTGTACATGAGAAGGCATTCTGATTGATGATGTTATTATTAATAAGAGTCTTCTGGCATTGTAGTTTGAGAAACTTGTTGATGTGGACTGGTCTGAAAATCCTATTTATTCTTTACTGAATCCAGATTCTATGATTTCTAACAAGATTCATGCTCTTCTCAGTCCAAAGGATGCACAAGATGTTCCAAGGGCTATCAAATTACTCTTTATGACAGCAGACCTTTGCTATCTTAATCCTTCTACTTTTAACCCCTCTCAATCCAACACTCATCATGCACTTTCACTACTGGGAGAAATGTTTGAGGCACTAGTAGAGCCTTTTGTAAACATTGAATTCTCAATTTCACAACAAATCACCAGTCTTGTCAAGTTTGCCATATTGCATGTGCTCTCTTTTTAAAGCATGAAAGTGCATTTATGCCTCTACATTTGTATAGTGATCTGCAATGTATGGTTTGGACTGCTATCTTTCTAGTGGCACATACAATGATTCTGGATCCTAACTGCAAGGTTTTTTTTATGTCTACTTGGTGATGATGTTCTTGAAGTTTTATTTGGTCAGATTCAAATGATAGGTGGACACTCTCCAAATGTAGATGCTGGTGAGCTCTGCAACTGTTTTGCATCTGCTATATGTCTGGATTTCATCTTTGAACACTTTCCACATTGGGAACATCAACCACACCGTTTAACACTAAAATGTAGCCATGACAAGGATCATCTTTCTCCTTCACAATGGAAGGGTGAATTACAAGCAAATACTTGTAATCTTCATACTTGCTGGGTTAATGGTATTCAACAAGCTGAGACTTTGCTTATGAAGCATGGCTATAATATAGACTTCTCAGAACACTTTAACAACTGGCAAATACATGGAGTTGATTTATTGAGACCAAAGGGTGGAAAGTATCCTGGTATTTCAGCAGAAGTTGATCAATCACTTGGAGACTTAGACAAGAGTCACAGTGATTTTGAAATGAGTATGAGGTTTCTTCATAAAAAACAAATCAGCCACACTCTATCTGGATGGAATTGGATGGGGGTAAACAAGGTCATGAAAAGACAATTTTATGTCTTCTAATGGATAACTCTGTAGACATTGACTATAACAAGAGTCATGATTGTCTTCTTTGAGTTCATTACTTTTCTATTGGTGGTCATCACTGGGATAATATCACTGATATTTCTTCCTTGGCCTATCATTCACATTCAAGCAAGAGTATTTTTAGTCTGGGATCACTTTATGCCACATTAATTTGTATTGATGAAACATTGATTTGTGTGGCAATACTGCAGTGTACCCTATTAAAATCATCATCACAATATCTTGATCATGCACCTATTGATGAGATCTCTCTTTTAAACTCAAAGTATGATGTTACTAGGCAGATTCTTTCCTTTGTTCATATCAATGATTCTTTTCCACTGGGCATTTTGACTCCTTCTTGAGTTTGGAACTCAAGATTTGTCTCTTTTGACACTCCTAAGTCACACACTTCTCAACCAACACCTGTCACTCATCTCCATCATCTTAGTATATCTGTTAATGGATGTCTTGCTTATCCCTTGCCTCACACAAAATATGCATCAATTCTAACAAATACACTCAGTCTACCATCTAATGTAGTGCCAAACACAATGGAAAAGACATGGGTCATTACAGAGATGAACTTACTCTATATTGAATCTCATCTTCATCAACTTGTACAAAATAATGAAGATATATCATCAAAGATACTACTTTTTGGGTCAGTTTGTGATGGTGAATTTCCCTATAGAGCAATGATCAGTAAGGTATTTCTCATTGTATATCTCATAGATATCACACATCTTAGTAACTATAACTTGAGATAATGCAATAATAGATCACTCAATCAATGCTACTATAGCACCTTCATTTGCAAATGCTCCAAAGCCTTGTAATATATGTCATTATCAGATTTCTGGAGCTGATTGTCAGAATCACATGGGTGGTCATATCCTTCGAAGATTCAGAAATGTCCAGGATTTTGGAGGAGAAATGGTGTGTATTTATAACATTAGATGATGTAAACCTGATGAACCTTCTATAAGGTCTCTACTGAGTATCCTTGTGGATTCTGTGGCCAATCCAGCATCAATGGTGCTTGTCACTTACGCATTAGTAGTGGAAAGGCAGTGTCAAGTTGCACTTATGCTTATGAATTCAGGATCAGTTCAGCATCAAAGATATCAAAACAGAAGTCCTGTACAAATATTCCTATTGCATGCAAATTCTGCTTAGAAGTGCACTGGAAATATAATATACAACGTCATCTTCAAGAGAGACACCCATCTTGGAAATCAGCTTATGCTCCTGCTGAGGTTGAGAGTTTATCTGCATCACTCATGAGGAGACAAGGCTTGGGATACCTGATGGACTTGTTGGACACTCTATATTCAGAGCAAATACACCTGATATGCATCGTTCACAAAATCTTCCCCAAGTTCATGATTCTCATGGTGACTCCCCTCATCGACCTCGATATCTGGAAAGGCAGCCCACACATCTAAACTCACAAATATATCCTTGCCTGGTCCTCAGGAGTCTACATCTTCAACAAGAATTCAGGAAAATGATGTATTTTACTAATTATTGTGAATCATTTACATATATCATGTCAGATAATAGCTGGAAACCATTCATATCATCTCAAAAGTCACAAGAAATGATGTATTCTGCTAAATACTGTAAATTATTTGAAATGTTTGTCTGATATTACTGTATTTATTAAGACTCGTCGTATTTGAGTCGGACTTTGAATTTAAGTGAGTACCGACATTGTGCCGCCATCAGCCGATGTCAACCGGAAAGTTCCGTTACCTAATGCAGAACAAGATCTCATGTGCACATTCGCCCGATCCGACACCCCTTCAGGGTGTATTGGCAACGATGGTAAAATTTTACATGACAGCGTGTAACTATGATGTTCTTGTTAGAATCAGATGGGGCATCATGTGCAGACACCCTACTCTACTAGAAGCTTGTCTTACCTCTCTTTACATATGATTACATACTCTACCATACCTTCAATCAAAAAATCTAACGCCAAACAGCGACAATCGTCCCGGCTATAATGTGGACATCGACGTTTTCCATCAATTGTACTGTCTGGTATGAAGTGTCTCTGGTGAAGTCGACATCAGATTTTTGATTGAACAACAGGAATCGAACTGATTTTCTTTCACTTTTCCGGTGTCGATCACATAAATCACTTTGTCAGTGGTTACGGAGGTCTGAGAAGTATATAAATATCCGTTTCCACTCTGGTACGAGTCTTGTATTCGGTTTCTACCCAGAAATATATACAGTTATTGTCCGTACAAGAACCAAGTCCCGTGGCGCCCCTGCAGCTGTCAGATGGTTTGAACTTCACAAAGATTTTAACCAATAGAGCAAATACAATTGAGTCAGTGGTAAATTAATAACACACAGGGCTATTTCTTATTTAATGCGTACATCTCATCGAAGTGAACGATCGGTGCCTGGTCTTTTCCTTCTTCCAAAACAGCACGGTACTCGGGGATGATGGACTCAAACAAACCATCATTTTTATCACCATGGGCAGGCTTCCAACCGAGCCTATAAGCTTTGATGGCTTTGGAACGAGCTGAAGAAGGAATGATTTGAGATATATAGAAAGCTGGAAACATCAAACATACAGTTTGAACCATAGGCAAAGGCGGCCCAGGTTCCCAATGCGTCCTCTACCTCCTCAGTGGCAAACGGCCTGGTTTCTGCAGTGACAATTGCGCCTTCTCCATGAAGGCGAGCACCAATCTCGTGTGCAAGCTGTTTCCATTCAAAGCTATTCCAAAAATTGACATCAATACAAGCCTATGGAAACAAGTGACATCTTTCCACTAACCTATCAGTCGGACAGAAGTAGAAGCCGTCTGCTCCATGTGGAGCCTTGGGGTTGGCTGATAACGCGTCATTGAGAAGAATCAGATATAGATCTGTGAGATCTTGAACGTGGACACCGTTCCACCAAGGAAGGCCTTTCCCATAGTAGCAGGCCTGCTTAAGTTTAAGGGCACTGCGAATCAAGGCCGGTATTTGAACAGATGTGCGATGGAACGGTCCGGTCTGCGAGACGAAGAAAGCTTTGAATGTGTATTTCGTTCCTTAAGCTGAAGGGGAACTTACCCCACGGCCATCTACCGAATTGAGTCAGATGAATACATAATCAAGAGGAGTCGGATATTCACAGATCAAGGGGGGCATGACAATGTAGGACCGAATGTCACCCGCCGCTCCCGCAGAGCTGATGACGGTATCGCAGGATCGATGGACGTAGTCCGCGGGAATGGCTTGGATGTCTTCAACATGCTCGTCATCGTAAACTTTTTCAGACTTGTATTCTCCTTTTGCATTGTCTGTGAGAGCGCCAGTTCCAGACGACTTGAGAAATTCTGGTCAGCAGAAACGATACACCGATTGCGCTGGAGTGACTTACGTGAATATAAATTCCAACCTTCCTTGTCTTAGCTTTGCGCTTCGTCAAGCCTTCAATGATCGCCTTAGCGCCTGCCGGGTGATCTGAGTTCGCAGTATTGATCACGACTATTGTTCAACAAACGCAAGGTCAGATGAAGTGTTATCTTGAATAATTTGAAATTGTACCATCAGCCTCCTCGGCAGCTACACTGACAAAATCACGGTCTGATAGATCAGCAGCCACAGTCTTCAGCCCTAGCTTCTCCCGAATCAATGCGGCACGTTCTTCACCGCGAATCAGCACAGTGATATCGAAGCGGTCTCTATCCTCTCGTGAAAGGAGGGAGGTGAGAAGGGTTCCGCCGATGAATCCTACAAAAACTCGTGAGCAACGGGTTTTCCAGATAATAAAACAGACTTTACCCGAAGCCCCAATCAACAAAAGCGATGTCTTGGAGTTTGACATGTGAGCGAGTCAACAAGACGATGAAGGAGGCAGGCAGGCTGGAGGTAGTCATGGCTCCGGTCTCTTTGTGTCAGGGTCAGCGTGTGCCTGAACCTTGTGCCATCTCTCATGGGCATAGCGGAGTTAGAGCCAATTGCTCCGCGAGAAAATGCAGAAACGAGATGCAAATCCTGTGAGGATCTATATCCAGAACGCACCTACAACAATCTCACACTGCTTGTGGGAGTCTGAACGGGTGTCATTTAACCACTGGGATCAATTCGCAGTGAGGAACAATCCTGAAGTAGAGTACCAGAGACGAACTCGTGGATATCAGGAGATTGTGCTCCTGACATCCGCGTGCGAAATTTCGTTCTTCTGGTACGGATGGCTGTCTGTCGTTTAACCGAGTCAAATTCTGAATCACTTTTGTAACTACATTGACTTCCGCACTTTCAAGGTGGCGATATTCTTATCAAGAACAAGCCTGAGAGTACTTCATTAACTCGTGGATATCAGGAGATGGGATATTCTGGCATCTGCATGCGAAATTTCGTTGTCCTGGTATGAATCACGTTCGATCACCTACATGGCCTTCTCCGTTCGTTTGTACCTCGTTATATCGTTATATCAAGATATGTATGGTTGTCGTATGATCGAGTGGAATTCTGAATTACTTTGGTAACTACATTGACTCTCGCATTTCACTCCTTCAAGTTAAGGCGACATTCTTAATATCGTTCTGAAGTCTGGCTATGGTTAGTACATGGACCCTTATCTCTCCACCGATTTGAACAGCCCTCATATCCGATCTTTTTTTGAATTATGCTATGCCAGCTTCATACAGCCTCTAGATCATTTGCTCATCACCTAGACAAAATTGAACACAGGACGGGTTACGCAGGCTCGAAAGCTTGTCTAAAGTTTTTGTATCCTCCGATGGGTCTCGAATTCCTGCTGGGATGACGATACGCTACTTCTTACGACACGGTCTACCATACCGTCCCCACATCCGGTGCTTTTCCACGTACGAATGGGGATTATAAGATGCTCGTTCCTTTCGAGTTCCCTCCTCTCGATCTTTTGCCACTGGTGTCATAGAAGCTGTTTCTTCAGTGGTGCTCCTGAGTGGCAATTGACCGCGAGTAAGTCGACCGTCATCATTTGAAGTCCATCAAAGCATGTTTTCAGAAACAGAGGAGTAATGAACGTCCGAAACTCATGCTCATCCGGACCCCCTGTCAACGTAGCGGCGCTGCACTGGGCTTCGGTCGAAAGAAGAAATTTTAATTTTAAACAGTGATTTTGCAGTGTCTAGTTGTCGACGATTTCCTTATTGACCATGAGCTTCGCAGGAGAAACTTCAACCAAATGTCAGGGACTCTTTTTCTTGACAACGTTATTTCGTTCCTGAAGGGGTTTTCACATACAGTAATACGACATTCATGAGGTGTTTGTTTGTCAGTTACGAACATGGTCATTCAGGTATAGCTCCATATCGCCGACGACACCAGTAATGTCCCTTCCTATCAATGGAAGCTGTCGTGCTCTTTCATAAGTAAGGTGTTCATTCACACTTCCAATGCGACAAGGGTTGCAAGCCTGATCCTTCGAACGTGCGATGTTCGAGTCACCCACCATACCCGAATCTTTAGTAGCCACAGCACAGCTGTCATCGCCATTACACTTCACATCATAGTTCGCTCCCTCAAAACATGGCGAGTCTGGCCCTCCTCCTCTAGTGTTCGTCGTTCTTTTCCCTGAAATCTCATGCACCCTACTCTACTTACTCATTCTCAATATTTCACAAAAACCCAGCCCAATTCTGTACCTGCCATAGGGCCGACATTCCCCCTCTTATCTTACATCGGTGCCTTTCGTCTCATGTTCGATAGTTCAAGAACGATCCAACAAGGCTACGACAAGGTATCCATCATATCTCTGCGCTGCGTGTCTGCTCAATTCTCTCAACACTTTCCCTTGCGCGCAGTATGACGGGCTGTTCCGCATCGCGGATTTCAGATCGTGGACCGTCATAGTTAGTGGCGAGCAGCTTATCGAGGACGTTCGGAAAGCTCCCGAGGATGTTCTTACTTTCGAGGCTGCGATAGATGAGGTACGCCCTAACCACTAAGAAAAAGACGGTATCCATGTAAGAATGGTGGTTTTTTGACAGGCGATCTACGCATTGGCGCCCAAGACGAGAAGGAGCCATTTTCATGTTCCTATCATCCAGATCCAGCTGACGAGAGAATTGAATAATTCTTTTGGTGCGATTCGGGATGAGGTTGAGAAGGCCTTTGCGGAGGTGGTTCCGCTGACTGAGGGTGCGTAAAAAAAATGTGTCGTGGCGTTGCGTTCGTAAGGAGGACTGAGCTACAGAATAGACTGGTCAAAGTGTCCCGCTTTAGATGCGACCCTCGAAGTGGTTGCTCGCACAGCGCATCGTGTGTTTGTCGGGCTTCCGCTTTGTGAGTCTGTTCATTCCGAGTTTGAAAGAGATTTCTTTTGATTTCCTTTGTTTTTGAACAGGTCGCAATCGGGATTACATCTCGATGTGCCGGGACTTTGCGATTGATATCGGTGAAGCTGCGTCGGTCATTAGACTTTTCTCTCCGCGCTTAAAATCGTTGCGTTGTCGAGCTGCTGGACCGTCCTGCATTTCTAATGTTGACATCAACAGATTGGTCGGACGGCCCTTTGTCAATGTACCAGCTGTATTGAGACGCTGTATTGAGCATCTCCGACGCGAGGTGGAGAAGAGACGGGAGAATATGGAGTTATATGGGAAAGATTACGAGGGTAAACCTGTACGAGTGAGAGATCGCTGCCGTTTGGTTATTTTGTTGACACGAGATATAGCAAGATATACTTTCGTGGTTCATGGACGACGTCGATGGCGAGAATGACGAGAAGAAACTACGACATGTAGCTTTTCATCTGATGATAATTAATTTTGGTGCGGTGTCTACGATCGCGATGGTACGTTCTCTGTTTGTTGAATAAAAGAATCTACCGGACGCAATTGGACATTTAGAGTTTCACACAAGCTCTATACCATCTTGCTACGCATCCGGAGTGTATCGAGCCCCTACGGGAGGAGATTGAGAGCGTCACGTCGAGCGAAGGGTGGACGAAAGCTGCAATGGGGGAACTACGCAAGCTTGATAGTTTCCTGAAGGAGTCGCAGAGGATCAGCGGGCTTGGTGCAAGTTTGTTTTGCTTCGTCTTTGATTTCGATTTGAACACTGACTCGCGTGCCTTGCAGTCTCGTCTTACCGCCGCGTCCTCAAACCATTCACATTCTCGAACGGGAAGACTATACCCGCAGGCATGACGATAGGCGTTGCGGCGTGGTCGACGCATCTTGATGAGGCTGTGTATCCCAATGCGCATTCGTTTGATGGGTTCCGGTATGTGGAGAAGCAGAGTAGTCAGGCGCAAATGGTATCTTCTTCCCCTGATTTTTTGGCATTTGGGCTGGGAAGGCATATGTGGTGAGTGACTACTGAGCCTCCTGGCTAAGATTCTAACTCAAGCTTGTGTTCATAACAACAGTCCTGGCCGATTCTTCGCTGTCACTATCTTAAAAGTAATGATGACCCACATATTGATGAATTATGATCTGAAGCTTGAGAACGAGGGAGGGAAGCCGAAGGATCATTGGTTCGTGACGGAGAATATTCCGGATAGTACTGCGAGTGTGTTGTTGAGGAGCCGAGTCGGACGTAATATATAAGCATGGTAGAATCAAACTGCACGGAATCGGCATCCATTGGGAGGAGGAACGATGGAATGGGAGATGTTGATAGGAATGTAGTAACAAAGGGCAATCATACCCCTATGCTGACTGGGTCACCGAGTTTACTCTATGTTGGGAGACATTCTACCAAGTGCACTGCTTAGTGTTATGTCTCCCAATATCATATATTGCGAGTGACCAATAATGTTTCCTTTGAAAATAGTGTCAAAAAAAATTGGCTATGAGTGTGAGGTATGTTTTGAATTGGTGCTGACTTTGTGGTGTGGCATTGCACTAACTGATTTGTTCATGTGCAGATATTGTTGCAGATAACTGTGCAATTTGTATTGTGAGATGGCAACATCTCATGGCATTCACACCACAGAACAAGACCCCATTATATTCTCTCTGGAAAACTAGTCGCTACAATGTAGTAGGTGGATATCGTAGTCCAAGAGTTAGTCCCTAAAGAGACAGATGTAAGTATGTAATCCACTTCCCAAACAGTCCTCAACATCCCACTCATGGTAATGCCTCTTGTGTAGTCTCCAGATCACACCGTTCCCCATCCAAAAAAAAATGCCACCATAAGAAAAAGGTGAACTGACAGGAAATGAGGTTGGCAAGTTTAAAAAAATTGCTTGCTCAGGTGCACAAAAAACCCAGTGAGAAAAGCTACCAGCAGCAGGTCAAGAAGAAGAAGTATTTGTAACCCTACCTCTGCCTGCCAACCATTTTTTGAGAGCTTGATTCTTGTCTAGTTCCCGGCCTGACTTCCATTTGTTGTGTTCAGGACCATAACCCCAGAAACAAACCAGATATTGCCGCCTTTTACTGCAGCATCTAGAGTGAAGAATTTTTTTGATGTAGTGTTTGTCCAGACCAGTGTCCAGTGCAAACACAGGGCAAGGCTTCTTGTAATCCCTCTGGGATCTTCTCTGCGCCCTTTTTAATGTGAGTAGAGCCGCTCATGAGCCTTGCTGTAGCCTGTTCTGTGAGAGAAACATTTTGCTGTCATCCCCAAAAAATTATGCAGCATAGATGTGTGATATTTGCTGTAGGTGTCAGGCTTGCTTGGGCTGAAAACTGTGACATTAGAAGACTCCCTGTCAACTTCAGTCATCATGAACAGAACACCATTGCTCCCCTTTCCTTCCATACTGGCAATGCCTGTCCTTTGCGCAGACCCAGATTTTGTTGCCCACATCATAATTGAACATCATATTGAACATCATCTCGTCTTGCCTTATTTGCCTCAGCAGATTGCTGAATCCTTGCCTGAAGCAAGTTGTCCTGTGCCATGCACACATCTATTTGCAGGCACCTGACCACTTTGCTGGCAAGATCTTCATTGGAATCTGCAGGAACAGCACCAGCCAACAGGAGCAGACACAACCGGGGACTTCTGCCCATCTGCATGTGGAACAGCATGAAACCAGTAGACTTGTTTATCATACTCATTATATTGAACCTCTCTGTGACCAGTTAACATGAAAATGAGGGCCTGGATATTGTCCATATTGACCTTTCACTCAGGCTGTCTGTTTGAGGGGGGGGGGGTCCCAAATGCCCTAAAACCAAACAACCTAAAAAGATCGGAAATGCTCATATTTCCATCAGCTAGAGTGAAGAAGTAAGGAAAGTCCTAATGGCTACAGATGATGGGATGCCTACCAGTTAACTTCTCAATAGCACGGCATCATGCCATATGATTGCCAATCGATCATACTTCACAAAATATCGCAATAAACTACCTGTTGCTGGTATTGGATAGATCATATTCAAATTGAGCATTCCAGATGGAATAAACAATGTTATCCTACACGATGTTCTCCACATTTCGACTCTGGGGGCTAATCTGATTAGCCTTGGATTATCACGAGCCGGCCCAAAAATCAAAGGATTACCTTTCAGAATTTGATTGACATGGGAGGATTAAGATTTCCTTCAGTCAAACCTCATCGGATGAGGAAGAAAAATGCAGGAAAAGGAGAAGCATACAAATGAGACCAAAACTGAGGTGTCAGAAGGTGAAGTGAGTGAAGGGGAGGAATGAGGACGATGCCGAAGGTGTAACCATGAGCGCGGAGTAACTATGCGCCGTTCTAGATACGTATGTTGAACCGCTAGCACAGGACTTGACCTCAAATCATCCAACTCCACCGTAACTGTGTGATCTCGCCACATTTCATGAGCTAATTGGTAGCATCAGCGGTGTTGACGTTGAAGCTTGAGGAA